>CAUYPK010122240.1:0-35242 GCA_963574355.1 Loris lydekkerianus
TTTCATTTGAAAGCTATAACCCAATTATAACCTAAGAATATGGGGAAAGGGGAAAGGGATGGAAGGGGAGGGAGAAGTATGGGCGGAGGAATAGTAATTAATGGGACCTCACCTATGGTGTATCTTACAAGGGTACACATGAAACTTACTAAATGTGGAATATAAATGTCTGAACACAATAATTAAGAAAAGGCCAGGAAGGCTATGTTAACCACTGTGATGAAAATTTGTCAAATGGTATATAAAACCAGCACAACTAAAAAACGCCAGGAAGACTATGTAGACCGGTGTGATAAAAATGTGTCAAACAGTTAATGAAACTAGTGTATGATGCCCCATGATCATGTCGATGTGCACAGCTATGATTTAATAAAAATTTTAAAAAAAATTGTGGTAGTGGTACCAGGAAAAAAACCAGCACACTGTACCCGATGATTGCATTAATGTACACAGCTATGATATAATAAAAAAAGGCATTAAAATATGTTGGAGCTGGAATTAACTTATAAACTAGCTCTCATATAAACTAGCACTTATAATTTTGCAAGTTAAAATTTTTCACATTTATAAAATGGGGATGTTACCTATATCATTAAATTTCTAAAATCTAAAAATATAATTATCAGTTCTTTAGATATTTCTTACCTTCAGTGGCAAACTGTCATTTTTGTTTTTGAAGTCATGCTCAAAAACAATAGCAGCCAGCACATACCCATACTTATTTTCATGCTTAATGTACTTCTCAAAATCTTCTTCTGAGGAAAAGCCTCGAACTATAAAGAAATAATTCAAAAATTTCTACTTAAATGTGAAATATTTAAGGAACATTGCTGTCTGTACTATGAATACCATAATCTTCTTGTAATATTATAAATTTTAAAACACTATTACTTAAAAAAATTGACATCACAAACTACCTAATGTATATTTAAAGTACATAAAAATGCTTAAGTGTACTATAAAATCTATATCACATTATGAATATCTAATCATTTCCATAACTGTATGATAAGTAAATTGGAACAGGGGAACAGTCACTTGTGTTTTCAAATCTAGTGATATTTTTTTGAAAAGAATATTTTAAGAGAATAATAATTGACAAATCAAGCCAGACATGGTGGCTCTCACCTCGAATCCATGCTCTGAGAAGCCAAGGCAGGTGGATTGCTCAAGCTTAGTAGTTCAAGACCAGCCAAATCTCTACTAAAAATAGAAAAAACTAACTGGAAACAAAGGTGCATATTTGTGTTCCCAGCTACATGGGAAACCAAGGCAAGAGGATTGTATGAACCCAGCAATTTGAGGTCGCTGTGAGCTACAATGATCTCATGGCATTCTACCCAGGGTGACAGAATGAGCTTCTGTCCTCCACCCCTCAAAAATAGTGAAAAATTGATTTCCATGGAAATTATGACAATTTAGAAAGTAACCTGAAGCTGCAGAATAAAAAATACTGTACGTTTATAACTATTTGTCTCATTTACAAATTAATGTGTATGAAATTTGGAAATACACACTTACAAAACCACACTCTCTCTCATACATACATATACAGGTAACTAAGCAACTGATGTTTTTTTTTAACAATTAAAGTGTTTATAATGCAAATAGGATATTAAAGCTTTTGACAGCCTCTATATAGAAAAACAAATAATTATTAAGAAAAATAAATATTTTTATATTAATATATACATAGATCATGAATACATTTATGTCTTTGTGGAATTCAATGTGTTGATCATTTGTACAAATTGGAGTGCATACATCCTATTAACTAACATAGCTTTCACCTCATTTACTTAATCACAGTGTTAAGACATTTGTGTTCTATACATGATAGATTTGACTTGTACCCTTACAATATGCTATATAGGTGTGGGAAATGAAGTGATGTACCATATTCAATTATTTAAAGAAATCCATACTGTGAAGGATATTTTCTGTAAAAACTGACTTCATTGTTAATGCAATCCTAATAAAAATCTTAGCAGAATTTTCACTTAGATGATTCTAAAATTGACATAGAAATAACAATGGGTAAAGAATAGCCATGATACCTAAAGAACAGATGGGAAAACTTCCTTTACAGGCTTATCAGGATATGATAAAACTATAGTAGTTAAGGTAGCATCAGGTTGACGTAACAATATGCCAATGTACAAATGGATCATAATAGAGAGCCCATATGTATATTCATGAATAAATGAATAATTGTGATAAAAAATGTTAATACAGAATGATCTTTTTCATAAACAGTAGTAAGTTTAATACTACATAAATATCCATATGAAAATAAATGAAACTTCACACCATTAAGAAAATCAGCTATAGATCTGCCTGATAAAATGTTAATTCATAGTAGCAGGAAATGATATTTTCCATAAATAATAACTAGTCAAATGGATGTTAGTGTGAAAATAAATGAAACCTCACACTATTTAAAAAAAAAATTCCTAGTGAATTATAGATATGCATGTTTACACAATATGAAAAAGTCCCCCATAACATAATTGAAAGGAATACCTTCATGACTAAGTAAAGTTACTTAAACAGAACAGAAAGCACAATAAACATAATGGAAAGACTTCATAAATTAGATTTTTTTATTTTTATTTTTTATTGTTGGGGATTCATTCAGGGTACAATAAGCCAAGTTACACTGATTGCATTTCTTAGGTAGAGTCCCTCTTGCAACCATGTCTTGCCCCCAGAAGGTGTGGCACATACCAAGGCCCCACCCCTCTCCCTCTTTCTGCTTTTCCTTCCCCCCCATAACCTTAATTGTCATTAACTGTCCTCATATCAAAATTGAGTACATAGGATTCATGCTTCTCCATTCTTGTGATGCTTTACTAAGAATAATGTCTTCCACTTCTATCCAGGTTAATATGAAGGATGTAAGGATTTGAAGAAAACCAATATTCATCTTATAGGAATCCCTGAAAGTGACTAAGTGGCTTCACAAGGCACAGAGTCTCTTCTCCATGAGATTATGAAGAAGAACTTTCCAGACATGCCAAGAGATTCTGAAATTCAGATAGCAGACAGTTTCAAAACTCCAGCACAACTCAACCCAAATAAGACATCCCCCAGACATAGCATAATCAATTTCACTAAAGTTAATATGAAGGAGAAAATTCTGAAAGCAGCCAGATGAAAGAAAACCATCACCTACAAGGGGAAGAATATTAGAATATCTTCAGATCTCTCTGCTAAAACCTTTCAAGCTAGAAGAGTATGGTCATCGACTTTTAATCTCCTAAAGCAAAATAACTTTCAACCCAGGATCCTGTACCCAGCTAAACTGAGTTTCATTTATGATGGAGATCCCTATAAGACAAATACTGGTTTTCTTTGAATTAATCCAGAGCTCTCTGAGAGAGTGATCTCTTTTTGCCCTCCATTTATCTTTCTCTTTGAGAGTTTGGGAGCATTTGAAAGCTTTGTCTTCAATGTCAGAAATCCTTCCTTCTGCTTGCTCCATTCTGTTACTGAGGGATTCTACTGTATTTCTCAGATCTTAGAGGGTTGCAACTTCTTGTCTCAATGTGTCAAAATCTTTGGTCAGTTTGTCTTTGAACTTGTTGAGTTCTTGAGATATCTTTTGGGTTACTGCTTGGAGTTATAATTCCAAGTTATAATCTTATTTGCCCTCTAATTTCTAAATTCGATTTCTGACATCTCAGCTATTTGTTTATGAATGTGATCTTCTGGTGTGTCCACCTTGTTTTTTTGGGAGGGAGTCGATCTACTCTGATGATTCGTATTGCCTGAGTTTTTCAACTGATCCTGCCCCCTGATTATTTTTCACCATTTGGCTAGATGAGCAGATAAGGTGAAAATTGTTTGAGTATTCCTGGAGTACTGTTTAACCAGTCATTTGCTCAAAAGTTGGGACTGGTGACTACATCTTTTTCCCTACATCTTTGTAAAGGATTAATACTGTACTATGGCCTGAGACACCTGGGACCTTCTTAGTGTGGTGGGGCATGGAGTCACTGTATTCTTTTCACTAGTCTCTGTCTAATCCTAATGAATCAGCAACTATTGGTTGAAGTCTCAGCTGTGTAGAAACACCAGCAAATAAGACACCTCACCTCACACAGGCAACAACTGGAAAAGGAAAATTATGCCTTCCCACAACAACAAAACCATGGTACAACCTTGGATATTCCTCAGTTGATTGGACCAGGTCAAGTGTTCAAAATCAATTATCACAGTTAGCACACAGCCTCAAGTTGGAGAATACAAATGACAAAAGCAAATAGATAGCAGGCATCTGCTGACAGGAATATGAATTTTTCCTGTGCTCAATGGAGACACAAGGGCTCACCCTGCTAATAAATAATTCCAGGAAAGTCAATGCCTTCTCTCCACCTTGAACCTCTGTCACACACAGTCACTGGTAACCCCGCGGTGCTGTGACCCAATTCCCTCCAATGAGCAGATGCTCCAGGGATTTGGGACTGCCTGAGTCACAGGGAGATCTATGTTTCCTCTGCCAGGCCACCGCAATTTTCCACCAACTGGAAGGGAGGGCTGAAACCTGACAACCTCAAGTGATTAATGGAAGCTGGAGAATTTCATTCAGTTCCAGCCCTCCCTAGATTGATGTTGCTGCCACTTATATTCTCACAGAATTGGTGTTTCTGTCTCATTGATATTCCCCCGTGGGCCAGGTGTTGTTTGAGTTCACAGAAACTGTGACTCAACCCTTTTCTCTACAACTGCCACTGCATCAATTCTCATGGGCCTAGGTTCTTGGCCTCTGCTGCATTCTATGTTGAGCAGGCACAGTTAGATCTCCCAAATGGCTATCAGTTTCTGCCCCTCACTGAGCTGATGCTGTTGCCATACCTGCTTTTGTCCCAGGTATGCTCCCCTGAGGGCCATGTGCATTTTTTGCTCAGAAAAGCAGGAATTCTCACTCAGCTGCATCCTGGGAGCATGCTGCCTCTGTCTATGCTGATTGGATTCTCCATCTCTGAGGTTCCCACCCTGAAGGTACACCATCAGGTGTGTCATTTGTTCACAATGCCTGTGTTTCCATTCCAGATGTGTTTCGCCAGTGACTGCCACCGGAATACAGGCCTGGCTCCCTGTGGTAAGATGGGGAGAATTGTGTCTCCAAAAGGTCAACAGGGGTGTGAACCCTATTGTTCCTGCCACTGCATCTGCTGCACTGTGTCATGGGTAACCATTTCTGCCTCTCCCATATGGCGCTCTCACTCCACAGTCACCACTACACATCCATGCCACAGAACCAGCACAGACCTGGATCAACCAAAGCCCCATCCACACCTCTCCAAGAAATGCCCATGAGCTTGAACTGCACGGAGGGAAGGCTTCCAGACCTTGGGGTGAAACTAGAGGGGATTGCTGGGAGTTTAGACTTGAAGGTAGAGTCTATCTTCAGTTTTATGCCTGGTCAGAGAGTACAATTGGCACACTCGTTTGTCCTTTCTTGGGAAGGAGTTCTGGTTTTTAGATGATCTCTTTCATGGTATAAAATAGGAAAAGATATGAACTCCACTCATTTGATTATGGAAGGTATACTGTGTATCATTTGCACAGAAGAGGGAAATCCCATAAATTTGGCAATGGATTTTGTACCTATTATTTGTTTCCTTGGGGTTGCAAATCACCTCAGGAGGGTAAATGTGTGCACTTCAACCTTCTATCTTGACTCAGCTCCAAAGCATAAGGTTAGTTGCTAAACTCTGCCCTTTAACACTCTTTCTGGAGAGGAGCCTCTGTGGAAAGCTGGCTCCAGGCAGCCATCTTGCCTCTGCCACTCATTTTCCTTTATCATAAGCATTTTAAGGTTCATTCCTATTATAACATAAATGTGCACTACATTCCTTTTGATCATTGAAAAATATTCCATTGTGTGAATATAGGACATTATATATATCCAACCATTTGTAAATCCCATTAGTAGTTCTGAAGAGGTTCCCTTCTCATTTAATATTTTTAAAAGATTTTATCAACAAGATATGTTACCTGTGTCAAAACCCTTCTATGTGACTGATGAGGTCACAATGTGTTTTATCTTATTGATTCTATTAATGTACTGTGTTGTAATAGTAGATTTACTCATATTGAGATAGACTATCAACTCTGGTAATAAATCTCATTCAGGATACATTTATAAAAATATTTTGTATACTACTTGACTTTCCTGCTCCTATACAGTATATCTCTTATAGATTTGACAATTCACTTCCCCCTTTGCCCAGGAAAAATACATTGGTTGGGCAATGCCTGTGTCTCAGTGGGTAGAGAGTCAGCCCCAAGGTTGGCAGATTCAATCCTGGCCCTGGCCAAACTGCAAGAAAAATATCACCAAGCATTGTGTCGGGTGAATGCATTCAAAGCTACAGGAGAGTCTAAAGCAAAATAATTGCCTAAGCCAAGGAATTGTAGGTTTCTGTGAGATGTGTGATGCCATGTGTCTCAACTTTGAATGCAATACAGTGAGACTGTCTGTACGAAAGAAAGAAAGAAAGAGAAAAAAAAAAAACATTGTTACAAATATAGCTCAAGGAAATGAATGTTGGTGGCATGAAATAATTTTCCAGACATTATCCTTCTCAGTAGCAGACAGTACAAGCCCATGACAACACTGCTGGTGAAATTTTGCACTCATTTCTTATACAAGTTGAGTCTCACTATGTTACTCAGTCTGGCCTTAACCTCTTTAGCTAACAGTGATATTTCTGCCTCAGCCTCTTAAATTGCTGGGATAATAGTTGTGAACTATGGTGCTCAGCCATGCTTATGTTTTGTTGAAGGTTTTTCTCAATAATCCTCATAGATAAGATCCCATAAGTTAAAAAATAACCATTATATTCAGATATAACTGTCACGCCACACAATTTACCCTTTTTAAATATACAGTTGAAGACTGCACATTCAGGAATCATGTATGTTTACTGTTTTTGTTACAATGTAAGTTTCCCTTAAGTTTAGAAGAGAGATATGGAGAAAATAAAGTGATGAAGGAAATAAAAGAATGGAGAGAGGAAGCAAAAGAGAGAGAGAGTGGTTTGTAGAAAAGAAGGATAAATTGATGGAGGGTTAAAGGGAGGGAGAGAGGTAAACAAAGAAAGAAAATGACTAAAGTTTTAGTCATTGGCTCACATCTATAATACTAGACCTCTGACATTCTGAAATGAGTGGAGTTTTTGAAAAGAGGGCTGCTAAGAAGAGAATGAGCAAGAGTCAGACCATGTGTTCACTGAAAATTGAAAAACTATCTAGACATTATAACAGGCAACTGCAGTCATAGCTACATGGAATTCTCATGCAGGTGAATTTACTGAATCCTGGTGTTTGATGTTGGTATGGTCTAGGCTGAGGCCGCAAAAGACTAGCCTTGGCTACAAATGGGAACCATATCTGAAAAATACCTATACACACACCCATGCACCGAAAACCAACAAACCAACCAACAAATATTTTCATCATCTAAAATGACCATAATTAACCTGATAGTTGAAGCAAATTAGACATGTTTTATACCTGTGAAACTATGATCAAATAGAGGCTGTAGCCAGGTATAGGAAATTTATAAGCCTCTCTCAAATGGATGCTTTGGGATAGGTGTCAAACATTTTCTTGAAATAGCATGCAAGGGGAGTTTCCTGTTTATCAATGGGTAGGGTGTGGACCAGGCCCTGGCCAAACTGCAACAAAAAACCCTGGAATTTTGTTGGGCACCAGTATTTCTAGCTACTTGAGAGGTGGAGGGAGGAGAATTGCTTGAGAGCAGGAGTTGCAGGTTTCTGTTAGCTATTATGTCACAGCACTATACCCAGGCTGACAGCTTGAGGCTCTGTTTCAAAAAAAAAAAAAAAAAGCATTCTACTTAAGTGACTGCATGAAGTTTTGTCAGGTGTGATGCAGCTTGATTCACAGTGCTTCCCAAAATCTCAATTGTCTCAGTCTATTACCAGAAATATCAACCATAAATAAAATAAATAAATCACAAATGGGAGATCATTTCTTTGTCTGTGGATGAAGAGGTAAGTACTTTTCTGGTTCAAATACTTGAGGGACATCACCTGAAGTTATCAGAAAAGGCCACTTAGCATTTTTGACAAGATGCCTAGATCCCAGGACAATAAAGGATGAAGTCACTACATGGTCACCATGGATGACATCACAATGGAAGTTGCCACGGGTTACAATTTTACAATTCTAAAGCTTAAACATATTCCTGCTAAGTATGTGTAGTAGCTATCCAAGTATGTTGCTGGGTCCAAAGTGTTAAATAAGAGTGGGGGTTCTTTTCTCTTCACTCAATTTCTGCTTCCTAATGTTTCTTTGTGTCTGTGGCCAAGGGATTCAACAAGTCTTTCTTTCCTTTAAAATTCAAGGATTTGTAAGCATATGGAAGTGTGTGGTTTACAATTAGTGCTGCCCTAAGATGTTATAGAGCATGAACCCAAGCCCAAGATCTGACAGTTATTTCTCAGACCAGGGAGGTACTTGACACAATTCTCAGTTCTCCTTTTTGTGATGCTTTACATCTTTTTTTTTTTTTTTTTTAGAATAGTCTTTTTTGGAAAGGTAGCTTTCACACAAAAGATCCTCTTTCGACATCTGGTTAGGCAATGTGTCCAGCAGAGTACTCCATTTCTACAGTTATTTATGATGATCATGGAAAATATCAGCCTAACTGGAAAGTTCCAACATTCCTGACCTCCATGCCAAGTGTATCCAAACTTCGGGCTTCTAGACCAAAAGTAGAAGAGAAGTAGAAAAGTTATGTTGAGCCACACATTCAGTACACAAACATTAATGAAATATGACAAGAAAAAAGAGATGTATTCATCATGGTTGTGATATCTGCCACCACAAATATGCCAAACAGTCCTGACTTAATCACTGGGCCTTTGAATTGGAAACTTGTCAAAGCCCCAGACAAGGTCATTTTTTAAGTAGAGCTCAATGATTATTGGCAAGCATGACTATAACATTTGAAAGTTCTGGGGGGCCAAGGTGATATAATCCCCTGAACTCAGGGGTTGGAGACAGGTTTGAGCTACAGAAAACACCCTCAGACCTGATATACCTTATTCCTTCTGAAATAGAAAAGATAGCTAAACCTTGTGGGACTTTCTTTTATCTCCAGATACTCCAGAGACTGAGGCAAGAGGATATCCTAAATCAAAGAGTTGGACTTTGCTGTGCCCTAGGCTGAGACCATGACACTCTAGAATGGGCAATAGAGTGAGATTCTCTCATGAAAAATAATGTAAGATAGAAAGAAGGAAAGAAAATTTGCTAAGCAGTTTCCAAGAGCAAAAGAAGGGAGAGAGGTCAGTAGGCACATGGGATAGGGGACTACATAAAGGAGGAGACTTTTTGTAGTTTCTGTAGGGAGGATCAATGAATCAGGACCCACAGGTTTGGGATTTGTTCTTTAGGACATTGCCAGTTTATTTCATGGGTAGAGGATTTTCAGAGTTGTCTTGTCTGTGGCATCTGACTGATTTGGACAAGGGAATATTAGCCCAGATTGAAGGACGCCAACAGAAGAAAAGGAGGGAGTACTCTGGTTTTGTGGCATGCATATGAGAAGCTTGATTAGTGTCAATAATTCAGTGTATGGGCAGTTTCCAGTGACTACAATAATTTAGAATATCAAAAAATGACAGTTACATAAAATCCAAAGGCTTGACTAAGACATATTTTAGGAATACAATTTCCCTAAGAGATAATAATTTCTCTAGTTGACATCTAATCTAGAGCTAAAATTTCAAAACTATAAACTTGGAAAATGTAAAAATGAGGGGTCAGTCCCCAGCCAATGGTTTTCTCTATGTATTGAGGCAGAATCTAGTTTTGATGACTCAGGAGAGTGCCCTAGTATTATAACTCAGCAATCTTCACGGTTTGTCAAAAAATGAATATATTCCCTCAGCTGGGAGTCAAGGCACCTGCATAACATCCGGCCATTTTTTATTTTTTAGAGCTAGGAATCTCACTATTTCTCAGGAGTATTGCTAATTCAGCAGCTCAGACAATCCAATTGACTGGGCCTCCCAGAGATAACCTGCATTAAGCAACATCGCTGGCCACAAAGGATAGTTTGAAAACTATCCCTACTTCAAGGTATGGAGCATTGGCTCAAATCTTTAGTCCTAGCACTCTGGGAGGCAGAAGCGCTTGGTCCAATTAATTGGGCACTGTGGGAGGCAGGGTACCTGGACTACCAGATGCTCAGGAGGCTGAGGCAACAAGATCTATTGAGCTAGGGGATCCGGGCAAGATGGCGAACTGGAAGAGCCTCTGACAGAAGCTCCTGTCCAGATACATGGATAACGTCCAGAAAGTATCCAATTGAGCTGAAGCAGGGAGCCCAGGAGAGAAAGGAGAAAGATAACTGCAGGTCACCCCTGCTGAGGAAAACTGTGATTCCAAGACAACAATCTTCAGGTACAAAACTCAACAGAAAGAAAAAGTGCCCAATCCCTCCCCCAAGAAAGCTACAGGTTATTTTTTTCCTTTTCTTTTCACTCTTCATTTGCTCCTATGGATTTTCTACAGGCGGCCAGTGAACTTAGAATCTCTTTTTTCAACCCACGCATGAGAGCAGTAAGAAGTGGGGACTACTTCCTCCAGAGAGACCCTGTGGTGACTCTGAACAGTCTCTTACCAGGCAGAAAAAAGGAACTAATATTTTCCCTTCAATTCTGAACTTCTAGTCAACCCTTCTCTCCTCACTAGATAAAGCAGGTCCCTGATACCTGCAGAGACTGAGGGAGAAGGCTCATGAGCAGTGCCCCCCCCCCAGTCTGACTGACCGAGTGCCCCACCCCCTGCCCAGCCAGTCCCCCACATCTCCATGTCTCCAAGCCGTGCCATGCATCCAGCCTTGCTGCTGGTGACCTCCCTGCCTCTGTGCCATGCCCAAACGATCAGAGACCACTGAGGCTGAGTGTTGCACTCCACCCCTCTGGAGACTACTGAGGCCTCGTGCTGCACCCACCCTGCTTCTGCACAAGGCCCCCACCTGACCAGAATCACCAGTGGAGAAGTGTTCTTCTTCCTGAAGTCACTGAACACTGGACACTTCCAGAATCACCTGCAGCATACCCCACCCTGCTTCCAGATCTGTGTGTAGCACACTCCTGTAGCTGCTCCTACAACCATAATTCTTTGGCTTTGTTACTGCAGAGAAGCTGTGCAGGGGCACTTCCCACAAAGATCCAGCAAAAATAGACCAATATCTCTAATTAATATTAATGCAAAAACGTTCAATAAGATCCTAGCAACAGAATCCAAAAACACATCAATCAAATTATATACCACGACCAGGTGGGTTTTATCCCAGGGTCCCAAGGATGGTTCAATATACATAAATCCATAAATTTAATACAGCACATAAATAAATTAAAAAAACAAAGATCATATGAATCTCTCCATTGATGCAGAAGAAGCTTTTGACAATATCCAGCATCCTTTCTTGATCATAACTCTTAAGAAAATAGATATAGAAGGAACATTTCTTAAACTGATAGAGGCCATCTACAGCAAACCCACAGCCAATTTCATAGTGAATGAAGTAAAATTGAAATCATTTCCACTCAGATCAGGAAGGAGGCAAGGACGCCCACTATCGCCTCTGCTTTTTAACATTGTAATGGAAGTCTTAGCCACCACAATCAGGTAGGAGAAGGCAATCAAGAGGGTCCAAATAGGATGAGAGGAGATCAAACTGTCACTCTTCGCAGATAATATGATTATACATCTAAAAAACCCCAGAATCTCTGTGCATGTCTGGAGAGTTCTCTTTAATTATTTCATGAAGCAAATCATCTGTATCCTTTTGGGATACATACATAAAATATATTGTACACTACTGGACTTTCCCTGCAGCTATGCAGTATATCTCTTATAGATTTTTGTACTGCCATTTCCCCCTTTGTCCCAGAAAAATACATTGGTACCATCATAGCCCAAGGAATTGCAAGCTGTTAATCTCAAGTGATCCTCCTGAGGATATACTTCTCAGCAGCTAAGAGTACATGCCATTGCAAACACTCCTGGGGACATTTGCACTTATTTTTAGGAGACTTGTGGTCTTATTACGTTGTTCATTCTGATCTGAAAACCCTTAGCTTCTAGGAAAATTTCTGACTCAGCCTGAGAAATTGCTGTGAATGTAGGTGTGAGCTATGGTGCTCATCCATGCTTATGTTTTGGTCAAGATTTTTGTTTATTTTCCTCATAGACAAGAACCTGTAGATTAAAGTATAACAAATCTATTCATATATAACTAATACACTACACAATTCACCCATTTTAAGTACAGAGTTCAAGACTACACATTCAGGGATCACTTGCATAGTTTGTTTCTTACTAGGGAAGTTTCAATTAGGTGTAGAGGGAGAGATAGAGAAAGGAAGGAATTAAGAAAAGAATGGAGATAGCAAGCCAATGAGAGACAGAATTGCAGGGAGGAAGCATAAATTTTGGGAGGGTGAAGGGAAGGGTCATGGAAGAAAACAAATAAAGAAAAAATGACAAAACTTGGTGGCCCACACCAGTAATATTAGCCCTTTGGTAGGCTGAGATGAGTGGAGTTCTTGAATGGGGAGTGATGAGAATGGAGAGAGTGATTGTCACACCCAGTGTCTAAGAAAAAGTAAACAATTATCTAGGTATTGTGACAGGTAACAGTATTCATAGGCACATGGGAGTCTCAGGCAGAAGGTTTGCCTGAATCCTGGAATTTGAGGTTGCTATGATCTAGGCTGAGGCCACAGAAGACTAGCCTGGACTATACAGGAAAACAGTATTTAAAAAATACTCATACACACACCCATGCACAGACAAGTGGACAATCCAACCAGCAAACATTTTCATCATCTAAAAAGATCAGAATTATTTTGATTATTCAAGCAAAGTAGACATGCTTAAAACCTGTGAAGCAATGATGAAATTGGGGCTTTAGCCAGGCATAGTAAATTTGAAAGCTTCAGTGAAATGGTTGTTTTGGGGTCTGTGTCAAAGAAGTTCTTGAAATAGCGACTGAAGGGCAGTGCCTGTGTCTCAGTGGTTAGGTCTCCAGGCCCATTAAAAGAGGGTGGTGAGTTTGAACTTGGCCAAGCTGCAGCAAAATGTAGCAGGTTGTTGGGGTGGACATCTGTAGTTCTAGTTAATCAAGAGGTTGAGGTAAATGAATCACCCTAGCTGGGGAGTTGAAGGTTTCTGTGAGCTGTGATGCCATGGTACTCTATTGAGTGAGACAAAGTTAAACTCTGTCTCAAAGAAAAACAAATAGTATCCTTTTAAATGACTACATGTGATTTTGTCAGCAATGATGCAGCATTACTCACACTGCCATACAAAATATCAACTGTTGTGTCAGCCTAGTACCAGGAATCTCAACCATCAATAGAATCAATAAGGCACAAATTAGAGATCAGTCCTGTTTCTTTGGATGGAAAGCTAAGAATAGTCCCAGTTCAAACACTTGAGGGACACCAGCTAAAATTAGCAGAAAAGGCCACTTAGTATTTTTGACCAGAATCCTGGATCCCAAGTAATTACAGGATGAAGTCACTACATGATCACCGTGGATAACATCACAATGTGTGTTGCCCTGGTATACCATGTTTATGCTTAACCATATTCCTGCAAGGCACGTGTAGTTGCTGTCTGGGTTTGTCATTGTGTTCAAACTGTCACAAAGAGTGTGACACTCTGTTCCTTATTTCTAAAGTTTGTTTGTATCTGTGGCCAAGAGATTGCAACAACCAGTCCTTTCCTTTTAAATTTATAAATTTTTAAGCAAGTGGAAGAGTGTGGTTTGTAACTAGTGCTGTCCTGTGACGGTATAGACCAAGAACCCGAGTCCAATGATCAGACAGTGATTTCACAAATTGAGAGGTATGTCACACAATTCTCACTTGTACTTTCTTGACGTTTTACTTCTTACTTTACACCATGAAATAGTATGCAGCCTTAAAGAAAGATGGAGACTTTGCCTCTTTAATGTTAACATGGGTAGAGATGGAACATATTCTTCTTAGTAAATTATCTCAAGAATGGAAGAAAAAGTATCCAATGTACTCAGCCTACTGTGAAACAAATTTATGGCTTTCATATAAAAGCTATAACCTAGTTATAACCTAAAAATATGGGGAAGGAGGGAGGGAGGGAAATGGAGGGGAGATGAGCAGAGGGAGGGTAATTGGTGGTATCACACCTACAGTGCATCTTACAAGGGTATATGCGAAACTTACTAAATGTAGAATATACATGTCTTAACACAATAACTAAGAAATGCTAGAAAGGCTATGTTAACCAGTTTGATGAAAATATGTCAAATGGTATATAAAACCAGTGTATGGTGCCCCATGATTGCATTAATGTACACAGCTATGATTTCATAATAAATAATAAAAAAAGAATAGGCTCGTTTGGTATGGTAGAAGTCTCACTGAAGGTGCTCTCTCAAAATCTGGTATGGCAATGTGTCTAATAGTGTACTCCATACATGTTGTTATTTATAAGGATCATAAAAAATATCAGTCTTTCTAGAAAGTTCCAACATTCCTTACCTCTGGGCCAGGTATGTCCAAACTTTTTGCTTCTTGGCCACATAGGAAAATAGTTTTTCTGGGACACATGTTGAATACACAATCACTAATGAAAACAAAGATCCAAGGGTCATTGTCATGATATCTACCACCACTGATATGCAAAACAGTCCTGACATAATTTCTATATGTCATTAGGGCCTGAGGATTGGGCACTCCTCAGAGCCTTAAATAAGGCCATGTCTTAAATAGAGTTCAATGACTTTTGGCTCACATGACTACAACCTTTGGATGCTCAGGTAGGCTGAGTTAGGCTGAGCCTCTAATCTCATGTGTTGGAGACAAGGCTGAGCAACAGCAAGACACACTCCACCCCGATATCCCATCATGTTTCCACCAAAATAGAAAAGCTAGTCAAGCTTTGTGGCCCTTGTCTTAAGTTCCCACTACTCCAGTCACTAAGGCATTAGGATCCCATCACCAGAAGAGTTGGATTTTGCTGGGGGTTAGGCTGATGCTCTGAAACTCTAGCCTTGGAAACAAAGTCAGGGCCTTTCTCATGAAAAATAATAAGGGAAAGAATAAAATATTTGAAGAGCAAAGTAGGAGAGTTCAGTAGGCAGATGTACTAGGGGACTGCATAAAAGAGATTTACTGTGCCCCCTGGGGAGGAGAGGAAAATGAGGCAAGAAAAGTGGGTAAAGGATTGGTTAGTTAGGATGTTGCTCCTTGATCTGATGGGTAGGGGTTGTCTATAGTCCTCTGGTCCTTGGCCTCTGACTGATGGGGGAAAAGGAATATTGGCCCAGATTGATGGGTCCCAACAGAAGGGGTGGGCTGTGTACTTTTGATACTTTAGCGTGACATGTAAAGCCTGATTGCACTAAACAATTCAGTAAGTGGGCATTTAGAGTGACTACTACAAGAATCTAGGATATCAAATGGCTAGAGCTATGTAAAATCCAAAGGTTTGACTAATACAGGCATAAGGAACACTATTTCTTTATGAGAGAAAAACATTGGTAGTTAAAACCTAATTTAGGGGAAAAATTTCCTCTATAGATCCGTGGTTAAAAGGAAAAATGAGAGGTAATTTGCCTACCAATGTGTTTCTCCATTTATGTATTGAGACAGAGTCTCTTTTTTTCCCCCTTGGTAGAGAGCCCTGGGATCACAGAAATCTTCAAGTGTTATCATCAAGTGAACCTATTCCCTCAGCTTGGAATACAGTGACCTGCAAAACATCTAGTGATTTTTTATTCCTTGGAGATAAGGATCTCAATAGTGCTCAGGCTGGGCTCCAATTAAGAAACTCAGACAATTCAATCCATTGTGCCTCCCTGTTGTACTCGTTGTACCCACAGCCACCAATGTGGAATGTAAATGTCTTAACACAATAACTGGAAAATTGCCAGGAAGGCTATGTTAACCAGTGGGATGTAAACGTGTCAACCGGTCTGTGAAACTAGTGTATAATGCCCCTTAATCATATTAATGTACACAGCTATGATTTAATAAAAAAAAAAAAGAAAAAAATACTCAGACTCCATTGTAGGTACAAATCAGATGGTGATTTATTTCACCTAGGCAGGGGACCACTGTCCCCAAAACAAACAGCTCTGAAATGAGGAGCAGGTTGATTTTTTATACCATTTTTGTGCTGTGTTGGCAATCGGGCAAGGAAGCACAGAAGTAGAACATGGTGGTTAGTTGGCTCAGGGGGTAGCTCAGGGTGGGATTATAGTGAGTAGGCTGAAGAGATTGGATCATGGCGGTTGGCACCAAGACAAACTTAGCTTGGAAATCTTTGCTGGAGTAAGCTTTCACTATTGTTTTACCTGTGGCGAGGAGGTTTTGAGAACTCAGGGAACTTCCTTATTCTATTCTGAAACCTGTTCCCCAATTTCCTGAAAGTGGTGTTTGAGACGTGTGGAGACTGAGGCTGAAACAGTTAGAGGCCTTTAGGAATCCTTTTGCTGTGTATTACATCCCAAAGTTCCATGAAGCCCCACTGATTGCCACAAAGCATGGTTCCAAAAATATCCCAACTTCAAGGTCTGGACTGGTGGCTTATAGAAGTGAGTGATCCAAAGTAAGTGTGCATTGTGTTGGTCACCTTGATTCCCAGATGCTCAGGAGGCTGAGACAAAAAGATCTGTTGAGCCCAGGACTTTAAGATTGTGATTAGCTATGATGAAGTCAAGCACTCTACCCAGGAGAAAGGAGTCACAATCTGTCTCAAGGAAAAAGAAAATGACAACTTTGGTAGGATGAAATAATGTGCCTTCCATGTCAATTCATGGTAACTTGTGTGTGAGCAGGGAAATAGGGTAAAATGTCTCTCTCATGCTCTATTTCAGTAATTCTTATGCTGTAAACCTTTTGAGCACTTCAAGTTTTGGACAACTTCATCAAAGTACTTTATTGAAATAAGTAGTTAGCATTACTAATTGTAGGACTTTGTCTTCTCCCCCCCCACAAAGAACGTCAATACCTTCCCCACCACCCTCAAAAACCAGCCTCCTTTGGCTAGCAGACATTTGGCCTTGTCTTGTTGTTTTCTTTTGAGTTCTGCCTTTCTCTATCTGGTATTTTGTAAGTTGCCATCTTACCTTATAATAATGGTTTTAAGATTCATTGTTATTCTCACATAAATGTGCACTTCATTCCTTTTGATTGTTGAAAAGTTCTCCATCATGTGAATATAGCACTTATATGTGTCCAATCATCTGTAAATCCCTTTAGTACTCCTGAAGATGTTCCCTTCTAATCTAATATTTCTAAAAGTTTTTTTCAACAAGGTATGTTGCCTCTGTCAAAAGTGTTTTCTGTATCTCTTGAGGTGACCATAGTGGTTTTCTTATTGATTCTATTAAGGTAGTATTTTCTATTAGTTTATTTCCCCAAATTGAGTCAGACTGGCAATCCTAGTAATAAATGCCATTTGGGATACAAGTATAAAATATTTTGTATGCTACCAGGCTTCTGTTGGACCTGTATAGTATATCTATTATGGATTAGGTACAGCATTTCCCCCTAAAGTGAGGGAGAGGCGATGGAAGGGAGGGACCAAGGAAAAACAAAGAAACAGAAAATGACCAAACTTGGCGGCTCACACCTATTAAAGTAGCCCTCTGGCGTGCTGAGATGAGTGGAGTTCTTGAATGACAGGGTGCTGGAAAAGGACTCAGCAAGTGTCAGACCCTGTCTACTAAAAAGTGGAAAATCATCTAGGCATTTCAACAGGCACCTGTACTCCTAGCCCCATGGAAACTCAGGGAGGAGGATTTTCTGAATCCTGGAGTTTGGGGTTACTATAATCTACACTGAGGTCATGAAAGACTAGCCTGGAATACATACAGAAAACGTATCTCAAAAATACCCTGACACACACTCATGCACATACAAACCAACAAACCAATCGATATTTTCTTCATCTAAAAAGACCAGAATTACCTTGATGGTTCACGTAACATAGACATACTTAAGATCTATGAAGCTTTGACCAAATTGAGGCTGTAGCTATGAATAGTAAATTTGTAAGATTCTCTCAAATGGATGTTTTAGGTTAAGTTTCAAACAGGTCCTGAAATGAAGTACCATGTGCTGTGCCTGTAGCTCAGTTGGTAGAATGTCGGGCCCATATAGCAATCTGGTTAGTTCAAACCAAACCCCCAGCCAAGCTGCAACAAAATAGAGCCGGATGTTGTGGCCAGTTACTGTAGTTCCAGATAGTTGGTAGGTTGAGGCAAAAGAATCACCTACGTATAGTAGTTGGAGGTGGCTGTGAGCTGTGTTATGCCACAGTACTCTACTGAGGGTGACAAAGTGAAATTCTGTCTGAAAGTAAAAAAGAAAAACAAATATTGTCCTACTTCAGTGACTCCATGCAGTTTTCTCAGCTGTGATGTAGTTTGAGTCACACTTTTGTACAAAATCTCAACTGTTCTGTGAGCCTCATGCAGGGAATCTTAACTGTTAATAGAATCAATAAGAAACAAATGGAAGATCACTTCTCTGTCTGTCGATGGAGGGCTAAGAACTGTCCTGGTTCAAACAGTTGAGGGACACAGTTGAAGTGAGCAGAAAAGTTCACTTAATACTTTGACGAGAAACCTGGATTCTAGGACATTACAGTCGATGTCACTACATGATCACTGTGGATGACATCACAATGGGTGTTGTCATGGGTTACCATGGAAGGACGACAAATCAGGACAAGTGGATTTGGGATTGGTCAGTTAGGATATTGCTAGTTGATCTAATGAGTAGGAGTTGTCCAGAGATGTCTGGTCCCTGGCCTGACTGACTGAGGCAAGAGAATACTGGCCCGGATTGAAGGAACCCAACAGAAGGGGTGGCCTGTGTACTTTTGATATTACAGGATGACATAAAAAACCTGATTGGAGTCAAGAATTCACTATGCAGGCAGTTTAGAGTGACTACAAGAATCTAAAATATCAAAAGGTTAGAGCTATGTAAAATCCAAAGGATTGACTAATACAGGCTTCAATACACAATTGCCCTATTGGAGAATAAGTTCTCTACTTGACATCTCATATCGGGGTAAAATTTCAACTCTAGATTGTACTCAAAATTAAAAATGAGGGGGGGCCCTGTGGCTCAAGGAGTAGGGCACCAGCCCCATATACTGGAGGTGGCGTGTTCAAACCCAGCCCGGGCCAAAAACTGCAAAAAAAAAAAAAAATTAAAATGAGGGGTAAGTTCCTTATCATTAGTTTTCTTCATTTATTTATTGTACAGCTATCATCACAATACAATTGTAGGACTTCCCCCCCCCCCAGACAAAGAACGTCAACATCTACTAGCAGTCACTTTTATCTTCCCCAGCACCACCCCCCTCCTTAGAGCAGACAGCATTTTGTTGCCCTTGGTACAGTGCCCTGTGATCATATCTAAGGAGCAATCATCAAGTGTTGTCATAAACAGAACCTATTTCCTCACCTGGGAATACAGTGACCTGCATAACATCTGGCCAGTATCATTCTTCAGGTACAGGAACCTCATTAAGGCTCAGGCTTGTCTCCAATTGAGAAGCTCAGAGAATCCAACTGACTCAGTCTCCAAAAGTGCCAAGTGGACAGACATGAACCAAGACCACTAGCCATAAATCATAGTTTGAAAACTATCCCAAATTCAAGATCTGGTGTGGTGGCTAAAAACCTGTAATGCTAAAATGTGTAGAGGGCAGAATATGGTGAACCAAAGTAAGTGGACACTTTTGGGGGTCACCTGCACTTCCAGAAACTCAGGAGGTTGAGGCAATAAGATCTGTTAATCTCAGGAGTTTATGATTTCAGTTAGCTATAATGACATCAGGGCACTCTCCCAGTGGGAAGTTGTCAAAATCTGTCTGAAAGGAAAAGAAAGTGACAACTTTGGTAGAATGGAACAATGTACCTTCCATGTCAATTCATAATAACCTGTCTATGAGCAGGGATATAGAGTTGACTGTCTCTCATGTACTCTCACTATCTAGGTATTCTTATGCTGTGAGCATTTTGAGAACCTCATGTTTTGGAAAACTTCATCAAATAGCTTCACTGAAATAAGTAGTTCACCCTTTGAATGAGCAAATTTCTGTGTTTCTTAGTATAGTCACAGAATTGTACAGCTATCATCACAATACAATTGAAGAACTTTGTCTTCTCTCCCAGACAACGAACGTTAACACCTACTAGCAATCACTTTTGTCTTCCCCAACACCGGCCCTCTCCTCATAGCAGATAACTGGCCATATCTTGATATTTTCTTCTGATTTCACTCTTCCTCTATGTGCTCCTTTGCACGTGGCCTTGTTCCCTTGTCATCATGATTATAAGGTTCATTCTTATTCTTACATAAATGTGCACTACATTTCTTTTAATTGTTGAAAAATATTTCATCCTGTGATTATAGCATTTATATGTATCCAATCATCTGCAAAACCCCTTAATAGTCCTGAAGATGTTCCCTTCCAAACTAAGATTTTTGAAATATTTATCAATAACATTTGCTGCTTCTTTCAAAAGCCTTTTCTGTGTCTCTTGATGGGACCATGTAATTTTTCTTATTCATTCTATTCTATTAGTTGATTTACCCATATTGAGCTAGACTGGCAATCTGAGTAATAATCCCATGTGGAATACATGTAAATAATATTTTTATGCTACCTGACTTTTCTGCACCTATATAATATATTTCTCATGAATTGGATATTGTGTTTCCCCCTTTGCATCAGAAAACTACATTGGTACCATCCTAGCTCAAGAAAATGCAACCTTCTAAGCTCAAGTAATCCTGCTAAGTTTATGCTCTCAGCAGCTGAAAGTACAGGCCCATACCAAAACTACTTTGGAAGTATAGCACTTAATTCTTCAACAAGGCACTCTTATTATGTTAATCAGTCTGGTCTGAATCCCATTACTTACCAGTGATCTTTCTGCCTTGGCCTCTGAAATTACTGGGATTATATGTGTGAACTATGGTGCTCATCCATGATTACATTTTGTTGAAGGTTTTTCACAATTATACTCATGGATAACAACCCTTTAATTAGAAAACAACAACTTTAATCAGATATAATTTACACACTCAACTAATCACCCATTTCAAGTATAGAGTTCAATACTACAGCTTCAGGGATCACTTGTATAGTTTGTTTGTTTCTTACCACAGAAGTTTCCCTCAGGTGTAGAGGAGTGAGATAGAGGAAAGAAAGAAAGGAAGGAAAGAAAAGAATGGAGAGAAAATGTGAATGAGATAGATAAAATTGGTGGAAGGAAGCATAAAGTGATGGAGGGGCAAAGGCAGGGAGGGAAAAAGGGAAACCAAGAAAGAGAAAGTGACCAAACTTGGTGACTCAAACCTATAACCTAACCCTCTGGAATGCTGAGATGAGTGCAGTTCTTGAATGTGGGGGTGCTGAGAATGTACTGAGCAAGTATCAGACCCACCCTGTTGCTACTAAAAAGTGAACCATTATCTAGGCATTGCAAAAGGAAACTGTAGTCCTAGCCACAAAGGAGTTTTAGGCAGGAGGATTGCCTGAATTTTGAGTTCAGATTG
Source organism: Loris lydekkerianus (assembly GCA_963574355.1). Classification (NCBI taxonomy): domain Eukaryota; kingdom Metazoa; phylum Chordata; class Mammalia; order Primates; family Lorisidae; genus Loris; species Loris lydekkerianus. The sequence goes on from CAUYPK010122240.1 coordinate 21,627, forward strand.
CTATGATCTACTTTGAGTTCATGAAAGACCAGCCTCGGCCACAAACAGAAAATGTATCTCAAAAATACCCAGACACACAACCATCACAACCATATCCATAAAAAACAACAACAGCAACAACAACAACAACAACAAACATTTTAACCACCTAATAAAAGACCAGAGGTACTAGATGGTTCAAGAAAAGTAGACATGCTTAAGACCTGCTTAGCTATGACCAAATTGAGGCTGTAGACAGGTATAGTACATTTGTAAGTTTCTCTTAAATGAATTTTTTGGTGTAGGAGTCAAACAGGTCCTGAAATAGTATGTCATGGGCTGTGCCTGTAGCTCAGCCGGCAGGGAGTTGGGACCATATGGCAAGTGTGGTGAGTTTGAATCCAGTTCCAGCCAAGCTGCAACAAAATATAGCTAGATGTTGTGGCCGGTGCATGTAGTTCTAGCTACTTGGTAGATTGAGGGAAAAGAATTGCCTATCCCCAGTACTTGGAAGTTGCTGTGAGATGTTTACACCACAGTATTGTCTCAAGGGTGACAAAGTGAAATTCTGTCTCAAAGAAAAACAAACAAACAAACAAAAAAAACAAATACCATCCTACTTAGGTGATTCCTGAAGTTTTATCATGTGTGAGGTAGCTTGAGTAATACTCTTGTACAAAATCTCAAAGGTTGTGTAAGTCTTGTGCCAGAAATCTCTACTGTTAGTAGAATCAATAAGGCACAATGAAAGATCACTTTATGGCTTCACACTAGAATTCTATCAAACCTTAAAAGAAGGGTTTATTCCCATATTGCAGAAATTATTGAAGAAATTGAGAAGGAAGGAATCTTCCCCAACACATTCTATGAAGCAAAGATCAGCCTGATACCAAAACCAGGTAACAACCCAACAAAAAAGAAAAACTTTAGAACAATTTTACTAATGAATATATATTTACAAATGCTCAACAAAATCCTAGCCAATAGATTACTGCTTATCATCTAAAAATTTATACATCATGATTAAGTAGGTTTCATTCCAGAAATGCAAGGCTGGTTTAATATACATAAATCCAAAAATGTTATTCACCATATTAACAGAAGTAAAAACAAAGCCTATATGATTCTCTCAATAGATGCATAAAAAGGCATTTGATTAACTCTAGTATCCTTTTTTAATTAGCACATGGAAGAGTTGAGGCATAGGTGGCACATGTCTTAAACTTACTGAAGCTATCTATGAGAAATCCATAGCTAATATATTACAGAATGGATTTAAACTGAAAGCTTTTCCACTTAGACAAGGAACCAGGCAAGGTCGTTGTCTGTCACCATTACTATTGAATATCTTGCTGGAAGTTATAGCAAATAGTATTAGGCAAGAGAAGGAAATCAAGGGCAAACAAATGGGAGCAGAGGAGTTCAAACTCTCCTTTTGCTGATGATATAATCTTATAAGTAGAGAACCCCAAATACTCAACCACAAGAATCTTGGAAGTCATCAAAAAATACAGACATGTCTCGATATATAAAATCAGTGTCCACAAGTCAGTTGCTTTTGTATAGGCCAGTGACAGTCAATATGAGAGGCTAATTAAGGACACAACTCCCTTTACTATACAACACAAAGAAAATGACATACCTAGGAATATAACTCAGAAAAGAGGTGAAGGACCTCTATAAAGAAAGTCATGAAACCCCAAGAAAGGAAATAGCAGAGAACTTTAACAAATGGAAGAACATACCATGCTCATGGCTGGGAAGAATCAAAGCTGTTAAAATGTACATTTCCAAAAATCTATCAATTCAATGTCATCCCTATTAAAATACCAACATCCTATATCCAAGACTTGGGAGAACATAGTTCTTTCACAGTATTCACTAAGGATTTCTTGAATTTTTGAGGTGTCTGGTGTTATTTCAACTTGATCATTTCTGATTGATGATATCAGGGATTTCACTCTTCTTTTTCTGGTTAGGTAAGCCAAAGGTATTTCAATTTTATTCAACTTTTGTAAGAACCAAATTTTTGATTCATTGATCTTTTGAATAATTCTGTTGTTTTCAATTTCATTGAATTGTGCTCTAACGTTGGTTATATCTTTTCTTCTGTTGGGTTTGGGGTTGGAATGCTCTTCATTTCCAGTAAGTTTAAATGTTTCTTTAGGTTGCTGACTTTCTCTCTTTACATTCTTTTGCTTAAGGCTTCCAAAGCTATAAATTTCCCTCTTAGGACTGCCTTTGATGTATCACATGCCTTCTGATAATTCATGTTTTCATTGTCATTTTGTACCAAAAATGTGGCAATTTCCTGTCTAATCTCATCTATGACCCAGCTATCATTCAGCATAAAGTTATTTATTTTCCATGTCTTAATATGAGTATGCAGATTCCTATTATTGGTGAGTTCAACCTTTACTGTGTGGTTATCAGCAAAAATACAAGAAATAATTTCTATACATCTAAATTTGCTGAGTTTAGACTAATGACCTAAGATGTGATCAAATTAGGAGGAATGTCCTTGGGCTGATAAGAATGTGTATTCAGTTTTCTTAGGACGAAACATTCTTTGGATGTCTGTTCAATTCAATAGTTGTATAGTGAAGTTTGAGTGCAAAATTTTTTGCCTTAGTTTCCTATTGGAAGATCTATCCTATACTGCCAAAGGCATGTTAAAATTTTCAACTATTATGGTGCTAGAAGGTATTAAATTACTCATGTCTGTTAGGGTCTCCTTTATAAATTGAGGAGCATTCTGATTGTGCGCAGAAATATTTATAATTGACATCTCATCATGTTGAGTGTTGCCCTTAGCAAATATGGAGTGGCCATACTTGTCTTTCCTTACTTTTGTTAGTTTAAAGACTAGTGTATCTGCAAATAAAATTGCCACTCCTGCTTTTTTTCTGATTTCTGTTGTCCTGGATTACAGATGCCAATCTCTTCACCCAGAGTCTACATTTATCCTTGAATGTAAGATAAGATTCTTGTATTCAGCAGATATCTGGCCTGAGATTTTGTAGTCAGTAAGCCAATCATTGCCTCTTAAGAGGACAGTTTAAGCCATTCACATTAATCAAGGATATTGATAAGCCAGGTAGTATTTTGGGAGTTAAGTTTTTTGAAATACCAATGGACATTTTTAATCTTTTCATCTCTGTGGAAATTTGGTTTTGGTCAAGAATTTAACAGTGAGTTTACTGTGGCGGCATTATGGAGGATAATCTGAGGATTTTCTTTGGAGCAGTTTTGGTTATGGCAAAATTCTTCAACTTATGTATGTCATTAAAGTATTTAACTTCTCCGTCATAAGTGAAGGTCCATTTAGCTGGATACAGGATCCTGGGCTGAAAGTCGATTTGTTTTCAGAGATGTTCATCCTCTTCTGGCTTGAAAAGTTTCAGGAGAAATATCTACAGTCATTCTAATATTCCTCCTTTTGTAGGATATGATTTTTTTACATCTGGATGCTTGCAGTATTTTCTTCTTCATATGAACTTTGGAGAAGATAATTGTAATGTGTCTAGAAGATGCTCTATTTAGTTGGAGTGAGTCCTCATAAGGTTCTGAAACTGTCTGCTGTCTGAATTTCAGTGTATCTTGAAATGCTTGTAAAGTTCTCCTCAATTATCTCTTGGAGTAGAGTATGTGTGCCTTTCAGAAGAGCATCCTCTTCTCTTTCAGGGATTCCTAGGGGGCAAATGTCTGCTCTTTTGGCGTTATTCCGCAATTCTCTCATGGAATGATCCATTTTTACTCTCCTCTTCTATTCCTCTTGGAGCATTTGGGGTCATTGAAAAACTTTGTCTTCAATTTCACAGGTCCTTTCTTAGGCCTGCTGCATTGTGTTACTGAGGAATTCTACTGTATTTATCAGATCTTTGAGGGTTGAAATTTCTTGCTTCAATGTGTCAAAAGTCTTTGTTGATTTTGTCTTTGAATTCATTGAATTATTGAGACAACTTTTGAAATGCTCCTTGAATTTCTAATTCCATTTTGCCCTCCATTTCGTTAGTTATTTTTTTATGAGCATCATAAATTGGTATTTATTTATTATTTTTTATTAAGTATTTTGTAAAGAGATCATAAACACATTTATGCCATTTTCAGTACGTTGATTATTTGTACAAATTGATGTCCTCACATCATACATTCCGTTAGTTTTATTTGCATTCCAAATTCTGAATTTCTAACATATCAGCCATTTGTTTATGAATGGGATCTGTGTCCTTTGTCATTCCTTGGGGGAGTTGATATACTCTGATTATTCATGTTACCAGAGTTCTTTTGCTGATTTTGCCCCAAGATTATTGTCTGAATTTTGCATAAAGATTTTGGCAAGGTGAAATTGAATCCAGGACTCCTGGAGTTGTAATTGACCAGCTATATACCAAAACACTGGGATTGGTGATTGCAGCTTTTTCCTTACCCCTGCACAAAGGACCCATTCAGATCTACAGCCTGAAACTCTGGAGACCTGCTTGTTGTCGTGGGGCTAGATGGCCCTGTCCGATGTTCAACTAGTCTCTGCCCAATCCTGGTGAGTGGCTGTGGGCTGAAATCTCAGCTGTGGAGATATACAGACCACTAAGATACCCCACCCGACACCACAGGTGACAATTGGCAGGGTAGAATTGCACACTATCACAACAACCCAATCAGGTTACAACCTTGGCGGGTCACGGGTAATTGGCCCAGGTGAAGAGTACCAAACCAATTGTTCCAGTCAACACAAACACCATCCTGGTGGCAGAATTCCAAAGGTCTTCAACATCTAGGCAGCTAAATTCCAATGGCAGGTCAATTTGAGCGAATTGCGAGAGACTTTGGAGCCAACACCTCTGTCAGGGGAGCGTTGAACTGTCCCGAGTAGTGTCGTCAGTCTGCAGTACCACTGTCTAAAGGTCACTGGAGCCAGAGGGGAGGTGAATGGTGCTGCTACTGGCTGCAAGGATCACAGGAGCTGGATGGGAAACTGGAGGACGCTGTGACTCCTGCCTAGCACCTGCCACCCCTGAGGCCTTAGAGGTCTGCAAATGTGCCCTCCCGCTTCCTGCTAGGATACTGCAGCCCCAAGCGGGGGGGGAGGGGGGATCAGCGGCTCTAATTAGTTTTATCTCCTAACCTTCATTATTTTATTCATGCCCCTTACTAATACTTACATTTTTTTTTCTAAAATGCAATTCCTTAGAGGGAAAAGACTTTGCTGATGTTTTTGCAGTGACCAGAGCAGTAGTAGTAGACATTTTATAAATGTGTCATTTGAAAGAATGAAATCTAGAACAATATACAGCTTTAATGAAGTCCTTTCAACAGTTTTATATTTTCCTGAACCATGCTGAAGAAACCTCTAGATAGGTTTTGTGTGCATAAGGGCTTAGCTATGGAATTCCGAAACAGTCTAAGATTTATCATTTAAAGTTTTTGCTGTCGTATGTCCTCTGTTCTTCAAATCATGAGTAGCTTAAAGTGAGTGGTCAGTAAATACTTTTTAAATAAATGAATGGTGCCTGATGCAAAGTATTCATTGAAAACATTTGAAGAAAAATAAATTCATAAATTAAGACATGCAACAGATCCTTGGGTAAATGGTCTTTTTCTTCTGCCCGTGTTCCACATTTTTTTCTTCTCTCAATAAATAATGTTTATTATTAATTCAGTTAATTTGCAATGAACACCTAATTTATATCAGTGATGTTTTAATATAACTAATTATCAAGACTGACTTCCTAAAACCATTAGAATACAGAACTTCTTCAATAGGTGACTTCCTCTTATGTGTTTGTCAACTGGCCAGTATGAAAATTGGCAGGTCAAAATCACATACCTTGCAGTATCATAGATTTTGAGTCCACATCTCAATATGTATAGATAGGGAAAGAAATGAAGAAATGAATTTGGATCAAATATCTAATAATGATATAAATTGAACAACAGTATTATTATTTTTTTTCTTAGAGAAATAGTCTCAGTGTGTCACCCAGGGTAGAGTGCTGTGGCATCACAGCTCACAGCAACTTCCAGCTCTTGTGCTTAGGTGATTCTCTTGCCTCAGCCTCCAGAGGAGCTGGGACTACAGGCATCTGCCACAATGCCCTGAGGATCTGACATATTTTATATATGCTCCTAATGCCCATATCTACTGTTTGGATTCTAAGGAAGTTTATGTGAATTTAAATGAACCTTAATAAATTTTAGGGAATAATTAACTGCCTTGACCAAATAAATGCTCTTTTGATACAAGTCAGTAGAATTATTTGGATGTGTAATTTTTGAGTAAAACTTTAAAAGTAAAATATCTTGACTCATTAAGACAGCTGATTTCAATTGGCTTTCACAATGAAGACCTTTGCAATGTCTAGAACACCAAGAGATACAATAATGAGCATCCCTGCCCATATATTCATTGATAAACATTGGGCAAATATCTGCAAATGAAAGAGCTGCATCAAAGGGTATGCACTCTTAATATGTTCATAGTAACTGCCAAATTATTTTCCTGAGTGGTTAGAGCACATTTATACTCCTCTTAAGTATCTGAAATATTGTTGTTGTTTTGTACTGTCTCTAGAAGTATGCATCATCACACTTTATAATCTTCTAAATTTTCCACAAAACTAGAAATAAATAATTTTGCTATTTCAATTTTTATTTACTTAGCAACTATTGAGGTTGCGCACATTTTCACATGCTGATCATTTTTAATTCTGTGAATAGTGTATTCACATTCTTTGCCCATTTAAAATTGTATTAATCATACATTGTATGATAAATTTCTAAATAATTGATTTGAAGAATTTATTTTGTGTATTAAAGATGTGAAAATTTTATCTCCTAAGTTTTTTAATTTTTTCCCTTTTTTTGTCATTGATGTTTTTTATGGAACGTTCTGATGTATAGAGGATTTTAATATTCATGTGGTTAATGTGACTAAGATTTTTATTTTTATCATCTGGACTTTGGATATTTCTAAGAAATGGCTACACTGAATTTACAAAATATTATACTATACTTCCTCTTAATATATCCATTTAATTAATTCTGTTATTTTAATTACCTGAAGCTCAAAATTAATATTTTTCCTTCCAAATGTATTTTCAGAAGACCCAGTTATACATATTATTTCATCTTTCCCTGACTTCTTTTACTCAGCCCATGTAAATATGTTTCATTGACGTCTTTACATAAGTATATTCCTTGACTTGTCTATTCCACTCATTTATTTGTTCATTCTTTTGTCAATATCATACCTTCTGGGTTACAGTGGCTATGATGTCATATTTTTTATGACATCATATTTTTTATAACTGATAACTCAAGTTTCTTAAAGTATTTTTCAAAAGTTTTTTGGCTAATCTTTTGAATTTCTTCTGACATATAATTTCATTTTTTTCTTTTTATAATTGTAAAAAATCTTTCTGGATTTTGATTGAAAATACAAAACATTGCTGAATATTGGCATAATATTCTACTGCCACTAAATAAATAAATTTAGATCCTTAATCTTAGAGATTGCCAAAATTCAGGTGGGAAAATTATCTATATTGCAAATGAAGATATGCAATTCTCATTGTTTAATGGCATGATTTGTTGCTTATGTGCTTTTTCAATCTGGTTGTCTTATTCTCAATTGCCAAACTTTTGGAGTGCATTGACTCCTGGAATTGGCCCTCAGAGCCCACCAAAGTGATTTTCGTGTAAATATTATGGTGTTATTTTATCTCATGCTATGTTAAATATACTTTGTGGTATATTTGAAGATCTAACAGAAATGATTTATGTCAAAGCATATTATAAACCTTTATTTATTTATTTATTTTTAAGAGGAATGGCAGGTTTGCTTGAGAGGATATCAGAAAAATGAAAAAGAAATGCTCGAAATTGAAAGTGACAAACGTGACATAGTCTTCAATACGAATAAATTTTAATGTCTCCTGAGTGCAAAGTTTGAAGCATTCTACTCATATACATTTGAGTAGAACCCAGATGCAATGATAATTTTCTAGGGAAACATAATTTACTCACATTGGCCCCAGGAGAGGCAAAAAGTCTAAGGAGACAATCACATACAACACACACTAAATTTCGATAAAGAATTCTTCAATAAAAGAGCAGCCAGGAACCCGGCACGGGGACCGCCTATCCTTGGGGCCTTGGTCGCAGCACGTGGTACTTAGCAGGAGAGAGCAGGCAGCCGGGTCGAGAATGAGCCAAGCGACCATGCCCCTGACTGTGAGGTGGATAGGTGGAAGCCCAGCCATGGAGGGGAACCCTTCCCAGCAGGGAAGCTGCGACAGAGAGTGTCTGTTTTGTCTGGGAGCCAAGGCATCGGCAGGAATGGAGACCTCAGCGTCTTTGAGCCAGGACCAGTTTCCATGAGCCTTCTGCGCCCGTAGAAATGAGCCCTTGGCCTGAGAGAGCACAGCCTGCAGGTCCCTCTCAGAGTCCACCACCCCAGAGCAAGCTGGCCCTGCCTGACACCACTCCATCCAGCAGTGAATTGAGGAGTCTTTTCGAGTGTCCACTCTGCTTGGAGTACATGTTACCACCCATCTTTCAGTGTCAGAGTGGTCATCTTGTTTTTATCAGCTGTCGCCAGAAGCTGGCTTCTTGTCCGATTTGCTGGAGCCCATTGGGATCCATTCACAATGTGGCTATGAAGAAAGTGGCCAATTGGCTTACCTTTTTATATAAATATGCCTCGTTTGGGTGTGGACTAACTCTGCCACCCACAGAAAAAGCATAACCTGAAGAGCTCTGTGATGTTAGGCCTTATTCATGACAGTTTCCTGGTGTTCTCTGTCAATGGGAAGGCTACTTGAATGCTGTGATGCCCTATCTGATGGATCAGGATGACTTCATTACAGCACTGGAGGGAAATACTGCAATTTACCTTACTGTGAACATTAATAACGTTCATGATTCTGGGAGAGACTGCAATTTACCTTGCTGTGAACATTAATAATGTTCATGATTCTTTTGACTAGGTGACAATGCAGTCCTGTTTTGGGTTGCACTTCAAAGGCACTACGTGGGACAGTGGCAGCACTGCCCTGACAGTGGTGGTAACTCAACTGTCTCCCCCACTAGGCTCATATTGACCTTCCACTGGATCCACACTAAATAGATAGTTAAAACCTTTTGAACTGTCCCATCAGGTTGTTTGTGTTGACCGGAAAAATTGGTTTTGTTCCTTTGACTTGGGCTAATTACCTGGGACCTGCCAAGGTGGTACCCTGGTGGTATTGTTGTGATAGTGTGGGATTCTCCCTGCCAATTGTCGCCTGTGGGGGTGGGGTGGGGTGTTTTAGTTGCCTATATACTTCCACAGCTGAGGTTTCAGCCCAAACCCACTCACTAGGGTTGGGCAGAGATTAGCTGAATACTGGTCAGTTCCATCTAGCCCCACCACACTAAGCAGGTCCCAAGAGTTTCAGGCTGTAGTTCTGAATGGGAGCTTTGTAAAGCTCTAAGAGAAAAACTGCAATCATCAATCCCAGTTCTTTGGAAAAGGGCCAGTCAATTACAACTCTCTGCCACCCTTGATTCAATTGCACTTTGTCAGCTTCTCTAGGCAAAGAGTGAAAAATAATCATAAGGCGAAATCAGCAGAAGAACTCTGGCAACATGAACAATTACAGTACATCAACTCTCTTAAGGAATGACAAAGGAGACACAGGAGAAGTTCTCATTCATAAAGAAATAGCTGAGATGTCAGAAATGAAATTCAGAATTTGAATCACAAATAAGACTAACAGAATGGAGGCCAAAGGGAATAAGAAATTCAAGGAGCAATTCAAAAGTTGTCTAGAGAATCCAATGAATTCAAAGACAAAATCACCAAATACTTTTGACAAATTGAGACAAGGACTTTCAGCCCTCAAAGATCTGAGAAATAGAGAAGAATCCCTCTGTAAAACAATGCAGCAGTCAAAAAAAAAAGGATCTCTGACATTGAAAACAAATCTTGTCAATGCCACAAAAATTTCAAAGAGGAACATAAGAGGAGAGCAAAAATGGATTATTCCCTGAGAGAATTGTGAATCCACTCCAAAAGAGCAAACTTTCACCTCCTAGGAATCACTGAAATAGAAGAGGATGGCCTGAAATTCACAGATACTCTACTCCAATAGATAATTGAGGAGAACTTACCAAACATGAGAAGAGACACTGAAATTCAGACAGCAGAAATTTTCAGAACCCCAGCATGACTTAATGCAAATAAAGGATCCTCTAGACACATTGCAATTATTTTCTCCAAATTTCAGAAGAAGGAGAAAATCCTGCAAGCAGCCAGATGTAAGAAAATCATATCCTATAAGGGAAAGAATAGTAGAATGAAAGCAGATCATTCTGCTGAAACATTTCAAGCCAGAATAGAATGGTCAGCAACCTTCAATCTTCTAAAACAAAACAACTTTCAGCCCAGGATCCTGTACCCAGCTAAATGGAGCTTCACTTATGATGGAGAAGTTAAATAATTTAATGACATACACTTGTTGAAAAAAATTGCTATAATAAAACCAGCTCTTCAGGAAATCCTCTGACACATCCTCCATAATGACCAGCACAATGCTCTACCACCACAGTAAACTTACTTTGAAATTATAGGCCAAATCCCAACTTGCACAGTGATGTAAATATTCAAAATTTCCACAGGGCTTTTGAAAAACCTGACAACAAAAATACTACCAGGATTATCACTACTCTCAATTAATGTGAATGGCTTAAACTGTTCTCTTAAGAGGCACCTGCTAGCTGACTGTATACAAAAACTCAGGCCAGATATCTGCTGTATACAAGAATCTCATTTTACCTTCAAGGATAAATATAGACTCAGGGTGAAGGGATGAGCATCTGCAATCCAGGCCAATAGAAATCAGAAAAAGGCAGGGGTGGAAGTTTTATTTGCAGACACACTAGGTTTGAAAACAACAAAAGAAATGAAAGACAAGGATGGTCACTTCATATTTGCTAATGGCAACACTCAACATGATGAGATGTCAACAGTGAACATTTCTGTGCCCAACCAGAATGCTCCTCAATTTATTAAGGAGCATTAAACACACATGAGCAACTTAATATCTTCTAGCACCATAATAGTTGGATATTTTGACACTTTTTTGGCACTATAGGATAGATTTTCCAATAAGAAATTAAGTCAAGAAATTTGAACTTAAACTTCACCATACAACTATTGAATTTAACAGACACCTACAGAATGTTTCATCCTAAGAAAACTGAATACACGTTCTTCTCATCAGCCCATGGAACATCCTCCAAAATTGATCACATTTAGATCACAAGTCTAACCTCAGGAAATTTAGACGTATAGAAATTATACCTTGTTTTTTATCAAATCATCATGCAGTAAAGGTTGAACTCACCAATAACAGGTATCTTCAAACTCATACAAAGACATGAAAACTAAATAACCTTATGCTGGATGATAGCTGGGTCATAGATGAGATGAAGAATGAAATTGCCACATTTTTGAAACAATACGATAATGAAGACACGAATTATTAGAACATATTGGATACTGAAAAGGCAGTCCTAAGTGGGAAATTTATAGAACTGCAAGCCTTCCTCAATGGAACCGAAAGAGAGGAATTGAACAGATACTTGGGTTAGTGGTCATTTTCTCCAGCCCATTCTCCAATTTTTCTTTCCTTCTCTCAATAAAGAATGTTTATTCATTCATTCAGTTAATATGCATTGAGTACCTAATTTATACCAGTGATATTTGTATATAACTAATTATGAAGACGGGCTTCCCTGAAACCATTACAATACAAAACTTCAATAGGTGATTTCCGCTTATGTGTTTATCAACTGGTCAGTAAGAAAATTGGCAGATCAAAATCACATACCATGCAATATCATAGATTTTGAATCCACATATCAATATTTATAGATAGGGAGAGACCTGAAGGAATGAATTTAGATACAATACATAATCATGATATAGATTGAACAATAGTATTTTTTTTTTCATACAGAGTCTCACTTTGTCGCACTTGGTAGAGTGCCATGGCATCACAGCTCATAGCAAGTTCCAGCTCTTGGGCTTAGGACATAGTAATGTACACGTTCTTTGCAAAGCTGCAGGGGAAATGCTGTAGCCAGCAGTCACAGCTTTTGGGAAATGGGATGTTTAATCACTACTCCAGGAGCCCATATCCCACTTACAACATATCTGCTCATCTACCAAATGCTGAAAAGTTATCATGGGGTGGAATCAGTGGAAAAACTCCAGCAACCTGAATTATCAGCATAGATAAACTCCCATAAGGAACAACAAGGTGGACACAACAGTCAATCCCATTCATAAACAAATGGGTGAGATGTCAGTAATCAAATTCAATACATGTTTAACAAATATGATTAACAGAATGGAGGTAAAGATAGAATTAGAAATTCAAGGAGCATTTCAAAAGTTGTCTCAAGAAATCAGTGAATTCAAAGGCAAAGTGATGAAAGATTTTGACAAATTGAGGCAAGAACTTGCATCCCTCAGATATCTGAGAAATACATTAGTATTCTAATATTTTAGAATATTAGATATATAATCTAATGGAGTAATAGAATGGAGCAGGCAGAAGAAAAGATCTCTGACATTGAAGATATATGTTCCAAATGACCACAAACTCTGAAAGAGAAAGATCTGTGGAGAGCAAAAAAAGGATCATTTTCTCAGAATTCTTTGGGAAAATTAGAAAAAAACTAATATTGGCCTTATTAGAACTTCTGAAACCAACAACCTTGCTTTAAATTTCCCAGATGCTCTACTTCCATAGATAATCAAGGAGAACTTCCAAACATGGCCAGAGTTCCCCAAATCCAGATAGCATACAATTTCAGAATGCCAGCACAACTAAACCAAAATAAAGCATCTCCAAGACTCATCATAATTAACCTAGCTAAAGTTGTTATGAAGGAGAAATTTATGCAAGCCAGATGTAGGAAAAGCATAACCTACAAGGGGTAGAATATTAGAATGACTGAATATCTCTCTGCTGAAAAAGTTCAAGCTAGAAGAAGGTGGTCATCAACTTTTAATCTCTTAAAACAAAATAACTTTCAACCCAGGAACCTGCATCCAGCTAAACTGAGTTTTCTTTATAATGGGAAAATTAAATACTTTAATAAAATTAACACATTTGAGAAATTTGCCATAACTAAAACAACTGTTTAGGATATTTTCAGATCTATACTCCATTGTGACCAGAACAATACTCTACCACAAAACTAAAGTAACTCAGAAAAGTTTGATCAAATTCCAACATCCAAAGTGGTGAAAAGATTAAAAATATCCTCTGGACTTCTGACAAAAGCAAAACCCAAACTGTTACCAACTTGTCAATATTTGCAATTACTGTGAATTCCTTAAATTTATTCTTGGAAGAGGAACAGGTTGGCTGACTGGATACAAAAACTCAGGCAGATATCTGTTATCTACTAGAATCTCATCTTGCCATAAAAAGTTAATCAAGACTCAGGGTGAAGAAATGGTCATCCATAATTCAGGCAACTGGCAATCAGAAAAAAACAAAAACAAAAAAATATGTTGCAGTTTTATTCACAGATACAATACAATTGAAACCAACAGATGTAAGAAAAGATTAAGATGGGCG
>CAUYPK010122242.1:0-16830 GCA_963574355.1 Loris lydekkerianus
TCGTAGAGAAAAATTGGCCGAAAATCGCTTAATGACATCATATAGTAATAGGCTGAAAAGAATAAAAAAAATTAAAAGTAGAAAAAAATGAACAGCATCAATGTATAGAGTACAAAATTCTCCATTGAGCAGTATATACCATGACACAGTAGAATAAATATTTATTGAGATATGGAGCTACAAAAACACATGACATTAAAACGGACAAAACGTTGGAAACAACATAATAATAACATTTCATATGTTGCAGGTAAGAGAATAATTTTAGGGTTAGTTATACTTCCCACTTTATACTGCAAGAAATTGTACTATAGGCAATTTATTTTCCTTTTGTGATTTGAAGCAAGCTCTGCTCCTGTGTGTGTATATGACGATGTTCTTCCTATGGGCACCCAATATGAATCCAGACAGCAGAGCATGTAAATCTAATCATGAGTCAGAGCACTTGTCTAATCATGGTGTAAGTACAGATGAATACTTGTGCTATGGAATTTATCAGTCTTCTAACATATCAGAGATGTCTATCAACATGAATGCAAATCTTTCTTTGCTACAGAACGATGTATTCATTGCTCTGAGAAACACAAAGAATTCATATTTATAGTCTTTACAATGGCTTAGAACACTGCTTGACAAAGAGGAAGTCCTATGTATTCATAAAGTAACTAAAGTAATTCACTAAAATTTCAAAATAAATAATTTATTTAACCCTCTGTGATTTAGTAACCACTTAACAATTCTTATGATTATTATTACATATAGTAAGTGGGATGAATATTCTAGGCTCCATTCTTCTCACAGTTTATGTATCGTGACATGCGATAGGATAGGAATTTAACTTGAGAATGGTGAGGAAAACAATCAAGTTGGATATAGGAATTACACTGCAGACTAGTGATCCTAAGAAGCTATATAAATAAGCTAAAATTAGGTGGTGAAGTACTGAGAATTGCCTTCAATATGAAAGAGTTTAATTCTATCAAATAGAATCAGCATACATAAACGGATGTGGAAAATAATGTGGAATAACCTGCCATAAAATTGTCTACACAACTTCCTGACCAGAGTACAGACTCCTGAAATCATGCTAATATTTTTATTTTCATGGATCAATAGAATGGGTGAAATGGAAAGAATAAGGAGAAATAGTTTGGACCAAGACTCTCCAACATAGTGAAAGAAACTGAGAAGATCATACACTTTCCAAGTGTCAGGGAGGGGACCACAACCCACAGCTTCCTAATCATGGTTTCATGATGGAGAAGATGAAAACCAGCAATGGTTTAATGAACCCATCTCTAGCCACACCCATAACTCTTGAATTCTTCTTTATTTTTATTTAAGTCAGGGATGAGCAAAATAATTAAGAATAGCTTATGAAAAGAAATCAAGGTATGAAAATAAAAACAATTATGTATTTATATCTATGGGCAAGATGGCATAGTAGTCACTAAGGTATTATTAGAAACAAAAAGAAGGATAAAGGAAAATCTCTCATACATTCTGGTTTTGGTAATCAAACTGATCAGATTCAATGCTTAATACACAGATAAGTGCACATTCACATCCATTCTTAACTCTTGTCTTCTGGACACCACAATGAAGATTGCATGTGGCCTCTCTCCTAGAAAGGGAAATACTCTAACCAAGAAATTGATTCTATCCTGAAAACTAATGATATACAGCCTAAGGTAATAGTTTAAGGTTCATTTCTCACCTTCATGAATCTTATCTCCAGCTTTCCAGTTCTTCTCATCCCAATTTATGATGTCAATTGTGGTCATAACAATCTCTGATAAATAACTATTCCTACCTATACAAATACTACCTAAATTCTAGCTTATGACTGTTTCACCCTGATTACTGTCACTTGCTAACACTTGGAAGATAAATTATATATCTATAGAGAACAGCCAACAACTGGCTGGTCTCAGGTTTACAAAAACTGTAAATGTGGATTTGCAAAACACTCTTTCCAAAAGCCACATATTTTGGTACACAAAGAAATTACTTTTTTAAAAATAAAAACTAGACTTTGCATTAGGTTAGAGGATATAAATTCATTGAAATCTATGATGAATAATGAAGTTTTGGTAGGAATATATTTGTTGGAAATAGCTCATCAGGCCAATGGACTGGTCAGAAGATCACCTGGATTGCTGAAATTTTTTGTCGCTAACATATAATATCCTAGATGCCACCATATACACACTGATAAATTTTAAAATTCACCTTTTACTTTAAGAACAAATTTTAAGGACTTTTAGTTTTCAGTGACACATAAGGTATAGAATATAGCAGTCAATTTTTTATTATAAATATTACCAATAGCCAATGAGCCTCAATGTCTTAAAATTTATAATAAAAATGATAAAAAAAACAATATTAAAAGGTAATGAACAATATAAGTCAGCTTATTCAAAGTGCCTGATGAGTGTTGGAGGTAGTATGAATGATAGCCAGGTGAAAGAAGATTTTAGTCTAATGTAGTATTTTATAAAGTTAGAGACTAGAATTTGGAAAAGGGAACTTCTAGATGAAGAAAACAGCATGATCAAAAGGGAACAATTATGTTCTGAGGGGTGTACCTAGACTAGTGTAACTGTTGTAGAGGGTAAAGCAATATGTAAATATGACAAAGTCATTTATGGAGGTGGGGATTTTGGTGTTCAAAAAAGCCAAGCTGTCAAGCCATTTCTCTGTTTTGGCAAAAGCATGTCTGTCAGGGAGTTGTAAATGAGGTGAACTTGCAGCCTCTCTGTGCAGCCAGGAGACTTGGAAACAACTCAATGCACGCAACAAAGCTCTCCATCCATGGCTTTCTTGATGTTCTGCTCTTATTATCTTCATCCTTTCTTTTCATACTTTAAGGCCCATCTCCTTGTGGTTATCTTCTCTAACTGCTCTACTCTCAAAAATCCCTCCACATTCCGAATGTCACTAGCTCTGCTGCTTGATTAGACAAGACTTTAGATAAAACCAAGAGAATGGCATTGCGTGAAGTGAAGAGGGTGATGCCTATTGACATGGAGGCAATTTAGAAGGCAATTTTCTTATCCACATTAGGATAAGATTGAATGGAAAAAAAATACGTAAAATAATTGAAATGAATTATCTATTGGTTAAGGGGAAGGCCAGAGAGGAATGAACCTAAAATTAGTTTGAAGTTTTGAGTTTGGAGAAACTCTGATACCATTAAGAGATTCCTAAGAAAATAGTAATCTAAGAGAATATATTAATATTTGAAGGACTGATGGGAAGCAAGAGGTTGAAATACCCAAAGAGAATGCCTTGAGGGTGGGGGAGAAGTACTGAATCTGTTGGTTGAAGTGAGCAGCTAGAATTGTGGTACCACGGGCTTAAAAAGCAGTGGCTGGATTTTAAGATGTGAAGGTCATCAGACTACTCACCCACTTTCTAATTACTAATACATTTAACCACTTGACAAAAAAAGGACAACCCCCCCCAAATCAAAAACAAAAACAAAAAACATTTAATCACTTGATAACTATGGTAGCTAATGCTGTGGCTAATACTTCTTTCATTGTAGTGGGAGAGGAAACTTTGAATCCTCTTGTTAAGGAAATTAAACTCCATGTTGCAACATTTTTACCAACAGCATTTTCATTATCTTTCTTTCTATTCAGTGACAATTGAAGTTTTGATTTGAAGCAGTGTTTTTCTTCCCAAACTCAGAAAGTCCAATATCTAATTTTTATATTTTCAAGAATTGAATCTATGCTCTTCAACAGTTTCTCTACTATATTTTCACCCGATAGGAGGCTAAGTTTGGCCTGTAAAGAAAGCCTGCAACTGACAATGTTATATTTTAAAAGTCATTTCTTTTGATCTATCTATGGACTTTTCTATCTTCTATTCTAAATATTAATATACTTTCACACGCATAAAATACCTACATACACATAATAAATAAGAAGTTCCAAACTTGAAGCTCTTGGGGATTTCAATTTGATTATTTTAAAAATAAAACTGCTGTCAGCTTTGTTTGTGGAGAGGGTTTAGCAGCTCTGTTTACTCTAAAAGTAATCACTTCTTGATTCAAACTGCTTCACCAGTAAATAGAATATCTTAGGACATTAATTATATGGGAGAGAAGTCAGCAAGAAGTAGCTGTTACAATTCATTACTGTACAAGAAATAGCAAGGGATGGGAGAAAATGTAAAGACAGAGATAATTGTTATTGCTTGGCTGTGAATAGGATTGGGGTAGATGGATTGGAATTGGTTTATCTTTGTCTTTCATAATAAACTGGAACATAGACCAGGGAGGGAGGCTAAGAGAGACAGCCAGTTACCAAATGCTTCATGCTCTGAAATACTGCAGACAAAAGAGGCACTAGGCAACATCTTTTGGAAAAAAAGTATAAATTAATATTTTGATGTAAAATTTGAGTTCAAATGGTTGGGCAAGACCTCATGCAGTATTTTGGGTTGTGTTTTACAAACTTTCCTTTCTAGTGGTCCTTCTCAAAAGGCATCTTACTGAGGATCACAACACATAAAGCCAGTTCTAGGGGACATTACAGTTCAACTTGCCCTTTTGCTAGGTGTGTACACACTGTCTCCCATTCTTAGCTCACCTGTGGGACCCTGAGAAACTCTCGAACCTCCCACGGAGCACAGTATAATGACCCCTGATCTGAGGTTCTCATTTGTCAGAAGTTAAGATCAGGACCCAGAGAGAGGCAGCTTTATGCTGCAAATTACATCATTGGATTGTTGCCTTGTGAGAGGAGCCTTTCAGGGTCATTAATTCATCATTTTCCATCCTCACCTTCAAGCAACACTTCCTTCATATTGGCCCAGGTTTATCTAATACTGCACCTAATCCTAGGTAATAGTTTAGAACAGGCAACATGTCAGAGGGAGAACCATGTGATAATTTAACCTGGAGTCTTATGACATTTAGTCAAGGATTAGAGGGCAACAAGCACCACATTGGAAACCATTTTAAAATTAGGAAATGATATAGATAATACACATAAATATTTTTATGGGGTTTTTTGTCTTATTTGTTCTTAATTTTCCTGTTCATATATGTGACTCCATATATGTGGACAGTCATGTTCATTAGTGAATAATCCCAATGTAACTGCTCAAGAGCATGTGCAAACTCTCTGGTATGTGAAGGTGAATAAATATCATGAGACATTATACTATCACTCTATCACTTATAGTAAAAAATTCAAAGTACAGCCTAGGCAAAGTAGGTTTGCATAGCTTTGTAACTGGAGGGAAGGGAGATCTAAATAGTTTAATAATGAGACCAGAGACTTTTTGTTTAAAAAAAAAAATACTGAGAGATACAGAGGAGGAGAAAAAGACGAAAATTAAACACAGATGAGGTCGTGGCTGATGGCACAATGTGATTATAAGAGAGGAATTTGGGGCAGTGAAAACAAGAAGAGTCATCAAGACAGGAGTGACACTGAAAAAGAATGGATACTGCCAACAATAGTGATCACTCCGCCCATGGGAAAGGCTGCTGGCATGTGGCAGAGGACTCAGGAGACTACATATGGAATTTTAAAGCACACAATTGGGTTCTGGAAGCGTAATTTTTTTTTTTAACTTTTTTTTTTTTTAATGGGGGGAGAGTTTATTTTTTTCATGCTCATTTTTTTAAAGGAAAGAAAAAGACTTATAAGGGAAGAGATTTTACAAAAATAAAACATATTCTCCAAACTGGAACTATCATACATTACTGGTGGGAACAAAGAGAGGTACAACCTCGTAGGTAACAGTTTGGTATAGTCATAAAGTTAAAACACAGTTACTAAATGACCCAACAATTCCACTCCTAGGTATATACCCAAGAAAATGGAAACATATTTATATAAAAACAGGTACAGAAATATTCATGATGGCATTATTCAAAATGGCTAAAAAGTGGAAATAACCCAAATGTCCATCAACTAATGAATATATAAACAAACTGTGGTATTTCCATAGAATGGAATATATTTCAGCCATAAAAAGGGAAGAAGTGGCTCAGTGCCTGTAGCTCAAGCGGCTAAGGTGCCAGCCACACACACCAGAACTGGTGATTTTGAATCCAGCCTGGGCCCACCAAACAACAATGACAACTACAACCAAAATTTAAACACTGTCTCTGCTCTTTGCCTCAGAGAATAGATTACTAGAGGAAGGTGTGGTTCCTAAACCTCCATCCTAATAAAACTCATGGCCTCATACCTAGCTTTATGTGATTTGACATAGACCTCCTTTGATTTCCCAAGGGAAGTCACATTCTTGTCACCCTTCCTTCTTATTCCCTCCTTCTTAGATATGGTATAGATCTCCAGAGGAGCATTAGACTGCTCAGGGAACACCAATTAATAGCTCATTTTTCAGTGTAGTTGATGCTAGCTGCAGAGAGAGGCATGCTGTGTGTTATGTTCTGCATGTGCTGTGTGCCACAGCTATCCCTTGAGCGCTGTCTTTTCTGATAGCTACACATGCCAGTCACAAGGTAGCTTCTGAGGGGAGAGGGCACTCACACACAGTGTCATTCTACCTCTCACAGTGCCTCTCTTATCACAAACACTCCAACACCTCCGTTAAAGGAGAGAAACTCTAGAATTAGAATTTCTCAGCAACTTATCTTAACACCAGCTATCTGAGTTCTTGCCCTATTTCTGCCATTAATTTACTAGATTGTGATAAATCCCTGAATTTATCTTGACTTTAGGTCACTTCTCTTTTGGATGGGTATAATAATTCTTTTTTTTAAATTAAATCATAGCTGTATACATTAATGCAATCATGGGGCACCATACACTGGTTTTATATACAATTTGATATATTTTCTTTACACTGGTGAACATAGCCTTCCTGGCATTTTCTTAGTTATTATGTTAAGAAATTTATATTTTACATTTATTAAGTTTCACATGTACCCTGGTAAGGTGTGGTCCCACTAATTACCCTCCACCAGCCAGCTTCCCTCCTCCCTTACCCTCCCTTTCCCGTTTCCCCATATTCTTAGGTTATACTTGGGTTATAGCTTTCATGTGAAAGCTACAAATTAGTTTCATAGTAGGGCTGAGTACATTGAATACTTTTTCTTCCATTCTTGAGATACTTTGCTAAGAAGAATATGTTCCAGCTACATCTATGTAAACATGAAAGAGGTAAAGTCTCCATCTTTCTTTAAAGCTGCATAATATTCCCTGGTGTACATATACCACAATTCATTAATCCGTTTGTGGGTCGGTGGGCACTTGGGCTTCTTCCATGACTTAGCAATTATGAATTGGTCTGCAATAAACATTCTTGTACATATATCTTTGTTAAAATGTGATTTTTGGTCTTCTGGGTATATACCTAGCAGAGAAATTGTAGGATTGAATAGCAGGTCTATTTTTAGATCTCTAAACCCAGTAGAGTTATTTGTAGAATTAAATTAGATAAACATGTGAAAGTGTCTTCTTAAAAGGTATAGAAAATGTATTAGTGTAGGATCTTATGATTAATATCATAAAATTAAAAATTTGCATATCATTTTCTCCAGTATTCAGTTCTATATAGTATATTTCAAGTTATTGAAATATAATTTAATTTTCAAGTTTGTTATGTAAGGTAAATTTATGAATCATGTGGTATCATAGGGTATCTTTAATCATAGATCACAGGAATCCATATAATCCTCCCCATCTCTTTTAGGTAAAAATATCATAATCATCACACACAGAGTCTCTCATTTATTTTACAAGTCAAGTCAACAGTCACTAATCACATTTTTCACATTCAAGACCTCCCTTGAACCATGCAGTTCATTAGGCTCCTGTTATCAAAGAATACCTATTCCATAAAGTGTCAAATTATAGTAGAGTACATATAACAATACTTTCCATTTTAGCTGTCTTTAAGGGTATAAATCAGTGTCATTAATCATATTCACAATATTGTGTAAACTCTGCTATTATTTCCAAAATTTTCCCAACACTCCAAACAAAAACTCTGTATTTATTAAGCAATAAATACCCACGCCCCCTTTCTCCCATCTTTTGGTAACCTCTAATCTACTTTCTGTAATTACGAGTGTGCCTATTCCAAATATGGTCATGTTCTGCATAACAAGGTTTTGGACAATGATGGATCGCATATGCAATAGTGGTCTTATAGGATTTATAACACTGCATTTTCACTGTGTCTTTTACTTATTTAGCTATATTTAGATGTACATACAGATTCTTAACCATTTTTTTACAATTGCCTGTGGTATTCAGCACAGTAACATATTGTACAGGTTTGTGGAGCTTAGATGTTAGTAAGCTATACTGTCTAGGTTTAAGTAATAGACTCTAAGATCCCTGTACAGTGACAAAATTGCCTAACAACAGAGTTCTCAGAATGTGTCCCCTAAGTGACACATTACTGTATTTTATATAATCAGAATTTTAATATTTGCCATTTTGTGTCTGAAAATTCTGTGTAACTATTTGACAAAATACCAGTCTTTTTATATAGTAGTTGCACTATTACATAACCACCAGCAATGCAGAAGGATGGCAACATCTTCACCTCCTTGTCAACACTTGTTATTTTCTATTTTTGCTTTTTTAAAATTATAGACCTTCTAGTAGGTACAAAATAGTTGATGGTTTTGATTTACATTTCCCTGATAATAAGTGACCTTGAGCATCTTTTATTTTTTGCTTATTATTTGTATGTCTTTTTTTAAGAAATACGCAGCCAAGTCATTTAAACACTTTTTCTTTGGGTTGTTAGTCTCTTTTTGTTGTTGAGTTACTATAATTCTTAATATATTCTAGATACTAAACATTTTCCATATATATGATTTGCAACTATTGTTTCCAATTTTACATATTTTCTTTTTACTTTCTTGATAATGTATTTTAATTAAAAAAGTCATGTCTCTTTTTAATTTGGAGAAAGTACAAATTTATTTTTCTTTTGTTGCTTATACCTTTTTTTTTTTTTAATTAAATCATAGCTGTGTACATTAATGTGATCATGGAGCACCATACACTACTTTCATAGACCGTTTGACACTTTCATCACACTGGTTAACATAGCCTTCCTGGCATTTTCTTAGTTATTGTGCTAAGACATTTACATTCCACATTTACTAAGTTTCACATACACCATTGTAAGATGCACCTCAGGTGTAATCACACCAACCCCCCTCCCCCCCCCCGTGCCCACCCTTTACCCCATGCCCCTATTCTTAGGTTGTAACTGGGTTATAGCTTTCATAGTCTCACTATGTCACCCTCTGTAGAGTACTATGGCATCTCGCTCACAGCAACCTCACACTCTTGAAAGTTTCATAGTAGGGATGAGTACATTGGATACTTTTTCTTCTATCACATTTAACAATCCTTTTCCAAATACAAGCTTATGAAGATTTAGTTGTATGTGTTCTTATAAGATACTTACAGTTTTAGTTCTTGTATCTGTTCATTGATCTATTTGTTGTTGTTGTTGTTGTTAATAGGTATACATGGTGTGATGTAGTGATCCAAATTATTTCTTTACACCTGGATATTTGTTTTTAGATGCTCAATTCCATTCTGCTGACCTTTATACCTATATTTATAGCAGCACTAAACTGTTTTGATTGCTGTAACATTGTAGAAAGTTTCAAAATTGGGAAGTGTGTCTCCTCCATCTTTGTTCTGCTTTTTAAAGACTGCTTTGGCTATTTGGTTTCTTGTGCATTCCATATGATTTTGAGGATCATCTTTGCAATTTCAGTAACATAAAATGTTTATTGGTACTGTTTATTCTGAAGACCTTTGGGGATAGTATTAAAATCTTAATAACATTATGTCTTCCAATCCATGAACAGGGAATGAATTTCTATTTATTGTATTGTCTTTATTTTTCAGTAATATTTTACAGTTTACACACCTAAGTTAAATTATTTTATTTTATTCTTTTGGATCATACACATATTATAAATGGACCCAGCCTTATCAGCTTTCTATAGAAAATAGTTAGACTGCCCACAGACCTGAAATGAACTCCATCTACCATTCAAAGATAATCTTGATAGTAAATCTGATTATGCTTTAACAGTATTTTTGTACTGTTTAGGTCTTGATATGATTTCATAGACATCACTGTGGACTACCATAGACGATATTAAGATCAGGGAGAACCTTTCCATTGTCTTCAAGAATCATACCACTTGGGTGTCCCTGAATATGATAATCAAGTAATTAAGGTCACTTCTGCCAGTTAGAACTTAATGCCTTTATGAATTTTGACTACTGTTTTAAAATTGTATTTGGAAAATAGTCTCTTATATGGGCAATGTAAAATTACATATATAATTCCTCTGAGGACACTGGAAAAGATGATAATTCACAATTACAGCTTAAGCTAAGATTGCAAATTCAGTCAAATATTAGCCTCTGAGGATAAATATAATGAAGTGTAGCAGAGTTCTGAACCCATGCTGTGTGGCTACAGAGCCTACCTGCTTGACAGTATATAGAAAATCTCATCCTATTCCATTTAAGTTATTTTACGTTAAAAATGCAAAATTTCTATGTATCTATCAGTTTTTTGTGACTTTTTTTTTTTTTTTTTTTTTTTTTTGAGATAGAGTCTCACTATGTCACCCACCGTAGAGTACTATTGCATCACGCTCACAGCAACCTCACACTCTTGAGCTTAAGTGATTCTCTTGCCTCAGCCTCCCAAGTAGCTGGGACTATAGGCACCCACCATAACACAGGCTTTTTTGTTTTTGTTGTTTGTTTGTTTTTTTGTAGTTGTCATTATTGTCTGACAGGCCCAGGCCGGGTTCCAACCCACCAGCTCCAGGGTATGTTGCTGGCACCCTAGCTGCTGAGCTACAGGGGCTGAGCCAAACTCATTCTTTAAAGACAAATCCTTAGGTAGTCTCTATTTCTTCAATTTCTCCAACAATATATATTTTCTTAGATCTACTTTGAAAGTGCAAGTGGTAATGGGATGGGGAGAAAGCACAGAGCCTTAGTAAAGGCACATACATTCTGGAAGATGCTGACTGGCCTGAAATATAGTTTAAGCAGGATGGAAATGGGAAAAGTCCTAGAAGAAAATATTCTGGACACTGTAACATCACATGAACCCCTTATATATTGAAAGAAAGAGGTAATAAAAGGATAGCACTAGTTGCAATCCAGTTCCACCAAATCCCATTACATAAATGCCTGTTAGTCACCAGAAATTCAATCAGTGGCTTGTACTCACAATCTGAAATTCTCTAACACATATGAGAAGGAGATTTACCAGCAGGTAAACAGACAGAAAGACTATAGCTAATTCAAATTGATACAATGCATCTGTTGATTAAAACCATTGAATTTGCTTATATTATGCTTTGTTCAAAGATGAATTTACAAAAGAAAAAAGTAATACTCGTGATGCACTTTACTATGAGGAAAAGAGAATGCACACAAGCTCTTTGAAAAGGGTAAGAACACGATCCTTTGCAGATGATATTATTGACTCAAAATGTTCACCCCTTCCTATATACATGCCCTTTGCCATGCAACTTTAGAATATCTTCCATAAAGGCAGAACGTATCTATCTACCATTAACTTTGGTCTGGATAAAAGAAAATTTCCCCCGGCCTTTATTTAGCCATTACAAAAACATAAATGACACAGTGTATTGGCTCTGAGCCTGGGTCTAAGAGGACGTGCGTGCTTTAGTTCACCCTTATGCCTACTGGCCAGTTGGTCAGAGACAGGATAAAGTATAAATGGAGCACAGCCTCCCTGCCCAGTCAATGCTAGTCAATCCTAGTCTAGCTCAGCTGATACTCCCAGGCAGCCCACAGATACATGAACAAGATGAATGATTTTTCTTTAAAAGTTTTAAGGTGGTTCAACCACACAGCTAAAAAGTGAAGCAGACTCTTAAAACTTGCCTATTGCAAGAATCAGAGAAAGCAATTTTGAAAAGTCTGAAAATTTCAAAAACATTGTAATATTATTTTATATATATATATGTATTATATATATATATATATCCTGTATTTCATTACGATCAAATTATATATATAATATTTAAAATATATATATATTTATATATATAAAATATTTAAAATAATATATATATATATTTAAAAATTCCAGCATTTTGGAAGGCCTAAGTAGGAGGACTGCTTGAGGCCTGGGCAATATAGTGAGACCTTGTCTCTAAAAAAATAACTGATAGTCTGATGAGGCAGCACATGCTTCAGGAGGATGAGGCAGAGAGGTCACTTGGTCCCAGAAGTTTGAGGTTACAAAAAGCTATAACTGTGCCATGTACTCCAACCTGGGAAACAAACCAAGACCCCACTTCTCTAAAAACAAATGAACAAACAAAAACTCCAAGAAAGAATAAAATAGACCATGATAATTTTTGAAAAATGGGAAATGATTTAAGACTGCAATAAAAAGAAACTGTTCATGTAAAAAAGATAAATATTTATGGAGAGAAAGAATATAATTCACACATAGGATAAACTTGATAATCTCTTCTGGCATGTATAATAAGATAAATAAATAAATATATACAGAGAGAAAGATGAGAGATTAAAGTAATAGAAGTATTTTAAAAAGAAACATTTCAGAAAGTATAAAAAGGAGTAAATTTTTTAAAAAGTTTTTAAAAATGAAAGGATTGCCTCTGAGAAAAGGGGCTGACTTACATCCATATAAAAGTGTCTTTATAAACATAGTTTCAAGAAATCGGTTCATCTCATTTGCCCCATTGACATAAGGGATTGTGGCTCTTTTTTTGTTGTTGCTTAATTTGAGTTGTCTATAAATTCTACTTATCAAGCTTTTGTCGGAAAGCTCCAGTTATCTTTTCCCATTCTGATGGTTGCCTATTTGCTTTGGTTGTTATCTCCTTGGCTGTACAGTAGCTATTCAGTTCAATTAAGTACCATTTTTTAATTTTTGTTGTTGTTGCAATTGACACGAGAGCCTTCTTCGTAAAGTCTTTCCTCAGGCCTATACCTTCAAGTGTTTTCCCCACACTTTCTTCAAGGATTTTTATTGTTTCATGACTTAAATTTAGATCTTTTGTCCATCTTGAATCAATTTTAGTGAGCAGAGAAAGATGTGGGTCCAGTGTTAGTCTTTTACATGTGATTATCCAGTTTTCCCAGCATCATTTATTGAACAGGGATTCTTTCCCCCAGTGTGTGTTCTTGTTTGGTTTATCAAAGATCAGGTGGATGTAAGATGTTAGTTTCATCTCATGGTTTTCTATTTGGTTCCAGATGTCTAAGTCTCTATTTTTGTGCCAATACCATGCTGTTTTGATCACTATGGCCTTGTAATACAGCCTAAAGTCTAGTAGGCTGAGGCTCCCAGCTTCATTTTTATTACTAAAAATTTCCTTAGCTATACTATATGTGTTTTTTCCTGGTTCCATACAAAACGAAGAATTATTTTTTCCAAATCTTGAAAATATGATGATGGTATTTTAATGGTGATTGCATTGAATCTGTAGATTGCTTTGGGAAGTATAAACATTTTGACAATGTTGATTCTTCCCAGCCATAAGCATGGCATGTTCTTCCAGTTGTTAATATCTTCTGCTATTTCTTTTTTTAGGGTTTTGTAATTTTCTTTATAGAGGTCTTTCACATAGAAACTTCCCTAAAGAAGACAGATAAATGGCTACAAGTGTATGAAAAAATGCGCTGACTAAGAAGCATATGAAAAAATGCTCATGGTCCCTGATTACTAGAGAAATGCAAATCAAAGCCACCCTGAGATATCAACCATCCTGGATGAGAATGGCCCACATCACAAAGTCTCAAAACTGCAGATACTGTCATGGATGAGGAAAGAAGGAAACACTTTTACACTGCTGGTGGGACTACAAACTAATACAACCTTTTTGGAAGAAGTATGGAGAGTCCTCAGAGAACTCGAACTAGATCTCTCATTTGATCCTGCAATCTCATTACTGGGCATCTACCCAGAAGGAAAAAAATCATTTTATCATAAGGACATTTGCCACAGACTATTTATTGTAGCTCAAGTTACAATTGCCAAATTGTAGAAAGAATAAATGCCCTCCAATCCAGGAATGGATTAGCAAGCTGTGGTATACGTATACCATGGAATACTATTCTGTCACTAAAAAAGATGGTGACTTTACATCTTTTGTATTAACCTGAATGGTGTCGAAATACATTTTTCTTAGTAAAACATAACAAGAATGGAGAAGCAAGAATCTAGTCTACTCAATTCTGATATGAGGACAATTGATGCTAGTACATGGTGGAGTTGGGGGAATAGGGGAACCAAGAGAGGAAAAAGCCAGGTGAGGGTTAATGGTGTGTGACATGCCTCTTGGGGGTGGGACACAATTTTAAGAGGGACTTTACCTAACAAATGTAAGCAATGTAACCTAGTCTTTGTACCCTCAATGATTCCCCAACAATTAAAAAAAAAAATCAATAACAAGAAGCCACATGTTTATAAATACTGGAAAAAAAAAGAGTTAAAAAAATTAAAAAAGGTTTATGAATAGCTATGTAGAAGGAAAAAAAAAATACCCAATTTTTTTTTTGTGTGTGTGTGTGTGTGTGCCAGACTTCTCCAAAACTAAATTTTGGAAGACAACAAAATTAAGGTTGTATGTGATCTATTCATGAGAATTGCTTTTGTATTTCAAATTATAAGACAACACAGAAATATTCTCAGATAGCTAAAGGTTAAGATAATGGAAAGGTTTTCATAGTCATGAAGTTGACTGAAAAATAAAAAAAAAATTAAGAACCCAAAATCATGGATGTCTAGGTATGAAATTTTATATGTTCACTTGTATATTTGGTATTTTCCAACTTAGAAATTAATTTGTATTATACTTTTTATTATAAAATGGTACCATAACCCAAAGGTGACACTAAAGGTTTATCTTCTCTTTGACTCATTCCTAGAATCATAAACATAATTATTTTACCAGGAAAATTTCAAAGAAAATTAATTTTCTTATACAGTGTACTTATAAATAAAAACAAGAAAGCAGAATATTATTACATTTCATTACAGAATGAAATGTACTAAATTATTAACTTTGTTTATTTCTGGATTTCCTTCTTTCTATTTCTTCTTTCCTATTTCTAATTTTTTCAACTTCCTTAGGGAAAATGGATTTATTTTTTATACTAGAAAAATCTTTATTAAAAAATAGAATGTCAGGTGGCTCCTGTGGCTCAGTGAGTAGGGTGCTGGCCCCATATATCAAGGGTGGCATGTTCAAACCCAGCCATGGCCGAACTGCAACAAAAAAATAGCCCGGCGTTGTGGCGGGCACCTATAGTCCCAGCTGCTCAGGAGGGTGAGGCAAGAGAATCACTTAAGCCCAAGAGCTGGAGGTTGCTATTAGTCCTGTGACATCATGGCACTCTACCGAGGGCGGTAAAGTGAGACTCTGTCTCTACAAAAAAAAAAAAAAAAATAGAATGTCATGTTTGTATACTTACTTACCTCACAAAATTCACACTTTAATGATAAAGATTACATAAACTGTCTTGGAGAAATGATGTGAGCAGAAACAGGTGTTATGTGAATTCTGCTATAAGTCCTATATTTTAATATACAAATGACAGCTGTGCTACTGATTTTAAATCCCATAATGATTAATATTCATTTTCCAAGATAAGACATACAAATCAAAAATATGATAAAATTTTATGCTATGTAATAATGCCACATTTTATTATTGTTATTTGTAACTTCTCATCATATTTCTATTATCTTTTCCATAAATAACATGCAAATATATATTAATAGCTGCAATTTCAAGTTTTATTATAATACAAATTCTAAAGCTATTTAGCTTATTGTCTAGTAATAGGAAGTTATCATAGTTTTAACCTCTAGAAATTAAAAATCGTAACTAGAAACCAGAGAACAGCATTTGACCTACAGTCACAGCTTTGTTCAAAACTCACTTGTACATCCACTTCCTTATTTGTGATTGATTCAGATTTGTAGTTGTAGTTGACTGTCTCTCCCTATTAAATAGAGATTGTAGGACTTTAATGAAATTCTATAGCTGATTCTGAGCCTGGGTGTTTTGGAAAACTTACAGTGTGAAGGGGCAAGGGCTGGGGTAGTGAGGGTTGAGCTAAAGCTTCTATTTAAAACTGCAGCAACTTTTAGTTGCTCTAAATAAAGGTTTGGAGCCACCTGTGAGATTAAGATAGTCCATTACTTCAGAAAGCTGGATATTAAGCAACTTAAATGAGTCTTTTATTTATGCTAGGAGGAGAAAACTTCTCTTTTGAATTGGGAATCTTTTAGAAATATGTAATTATTGTTTTGGGTTTTTTTGCAAAAATAGTTAAAACACTTGGGGCGGCACCTGTGGCTCGAAGGAGAAGGCCGCAGGCCCCATATACCGGAGGTGGTGGGTTCAAACCCCGCCCTGGCAAAAAAAAGCTTGCAAAAAAATATGTAAAACATTTCCTTTCTTTATAAGAGACTGAGACTGTGATTGAAAAAAGAAAAATAGGAATTGATATTTCCCCCATCTCATTGGTCCTCAAAGAAGTGGGGTGAGAGAGCTCAAAGTCTGGGTAAGGGAGTGTCATTAGAGGCAAAAACATCAGGAGAAACCTTATCTCTCTGCCAGACAAGAACAACTAGGCAAAGCAAAGGTGGCTGGCTGGTAGGTAAGTTTACTATTCCTTCTCCTTCTCCTTCTCCTTCTCCTTCTCCTTCTCCTTCTCCTTCTCCTTCTCCTTTTTCTTCTTCTTCATATCACACAGAGACAACTCATATATTTTTTCTAGTTAATTGTTGATTGTGCTTGCAAGTGCAAACATA
>CAUYPK010122246.1:0-47784 GCA_963574355.1 Loris lydekkerianus
TATATGACTATATGTATACTGCAGGGATCAACATTAGTAGAAATATATGTTGTAATTTATTTTCTGAACACCAGATGGCACTGTGAGTGGTTCCCAGAGTTATACCTGATTCACGGTTTATACCGTTTTTTTTTTTTTTTGTGTTTGTGTGTGTGTGTGTTTTATTATTATTATTATTATTATTAAATCATATCTGTGTACAATAATGCAATCATGAGGTACAGTGTG
Organism: Loris lydekkerianus; assembly: GCA_963574355.1. Classification (NCBI taxonomy): domain Eukaryota; kingdom Metazoa; phylum Chordata; class Mammalia; order Primates; family Lorisidae; genus Loris; species Loris lydekkerianus. The sequence continues at coordinate 229 of CAUYPK010122246.1, forward strand.
CTGCTTCCATATACAGTCTGAAATATTTTCACCAATCTGGTTAAGATAGAAATCTAGGCATTTTCTTAATTATTGTGATCAAACTCTTATACGCTACACGTAGCAAACTTCACCTGCACTCTTCCAAGATGCACCCTAGGTGTGGACCCACCATTAACCCTCCCTCCACCCTCCCTCCCACACCCTTCCCCCCCTTTGCCCCCTTCCCCATATTCTTGTACTGAGATCGGCTTATAGCCTTCGTATGAAAGCCATAAATTAGTTTCATATTAGGACTGAGTACATTGGGTACTTTTTCATCCATTCTTGGGATACCTTACGAAGAAGAACGTTTTCCAGCTCCATCCATATAAACATGAAAAGGGTAAAGTCTTTATCTTTCTTTAAGGCTGCATAATATTCCATAGTGGACATATACCACAAATTATTGATTCATTCATGGGTCGATGGGCACTTGGGCTTCTTCCATGACTTAGCAATTATGAATTGGGATACAATAAACATTCTGATACAAATATCTTTGTTAAGAGAGGTGGAGCATGATGGTGGACAGGGTGGACATGTAGCCCACCTCTCCCAAGCCATCAAGTGAGAGGAAAGGGGGTCTGGACCTTCCCTGTGTGTCAATTATTGGTGTGGATGGACAGCTGGAGACGCACAGTGAACTGGCGGATTGCTACATATGAGGGGTAATTTGTAACCACCGACTCTGTTGTAGAGATTATTCCCTGCTTGGCTGTGCTGGCCATCAGGCCCCTCCCTTATGGAGGACAGCAGCTTGCAAATGCTGACAAAACCCAACTGATGAATATTTATTCCTGAACTGAGGGAGGCATCCGAAAGGAGAGCCACTCAAAACCACGGGGCGCTGGGCAACCTGTTGGACAATTGAATGGAAGGGATCCCACCTGGGAAACAGACATTTAGAACTACCCCAAAAAGCGGGCACCTTCCCCCAGACCAGGACCTATTGAATAGAGCCAGAGCATTCCTGGGGGAGAATGTAGGAGGGGGTTGGCAGTTGAAGCTGCCCAGCAAACTGGCGGGTCCCGATCCAAAAGGGAAACTCTGAACCATAAAACTCAGAATAAGGTCCCCGAGTGCTCCAGCTCTGGGAACCAGCTACAGCCGCTACAACCGTGGACCAGCCAGTAACTGCGGGAACCCAGCAGCACCCTCCCCCAAAGCCAATTGCAGTCGCCAGTTTTCAGGAGATCCTGGGAGCAGAGTGGAAAGAATTAAGAAGTGTGGACTTCAGCACTGAGTGGGAAGGTCGGTCATGAGTGCTGTCTGGAGCAGAACAGCCGAGGTTACACAATACTTAGATGACAAACTTTTGCAGAAACTCCAAAATGGAGATTGGCCATGGAAGGTGGTTACCATGGCAACAGTATAAACTGTGAATCAGGTATGAGCCTGGGAACAACTCACAGCACCACCTGGTGTCCAGAAAGTGTATTGCAGTATGAATATATTCCTACAAAAGTTGATCTCTACATCATACATATAGATGTACATATGTATATTTCTACATACAAGAATAATATTTTCGTAGTTGGTGCCTTTTTTTAAATTCTGTTTTTGCGTCACCATTTTCTTGGTGGAGATTTTGTTATTTTTTATTATTACTTTTTACAGAGATATGTTTTTTATTTCTATTTTTTCTAATTTTAATTTCTCCTTCCTTCTCTTTTAACTTTTCTATAAACACCATTTTTCTCTTTTTTTCAAATATTTTACAATTATCACTATTTTTATTGCAGTTGGTTTTATGTTGCTGTTGTTGTGGGTATTGTCTGTATGTCTGTGTCTCCGTCTATTTCTGAATCTATGGGCTTGTCTGTCTGCTAGGCTTTGTATCTGTTTATTTGCTCATTTGCTCTCAATGAGCTTGGTGTTATGACCTGCAACTCTGAGCTCCCAGCCCTCCCCTTTTATCTCACTCTGAGGTCTGGAGGCCTGCCTCCCACGAGTCCAGATTCTTGAATGATTTCTTGAGACATCTAGACAGGACCTGTACTGCAGCTGGGCAGTGCTGAGTCTGCAGCACAGGAGTGAGGAGATGGCGGCTGGCTAAGAGGGAATCACGCTGAAGCTGCAGTGCCCTGAGGTGCAGAGCAGCAACCGTCTTTAGCAGTAACAAGGCCCACCCCCAGCTATCCTGTAGCCACTCCTCCTGTTTCCCTGGGCAACCAGATGAGGCCGGGCATTCTTTCAGATGGCGACCACCATGGAACAGACCTGGGAATGAAACACAGGCCCCATGAGTAGAGGGTTTTCCTGAAGCGGTACTGGCCTGGTTGGAACACAGGGACTAGAAAACACACCCACAGAGCCGGGACACTCCCAGGGTGGGGCTGATCCTGAGGACCGCTTTACTGAGCCTAAGACACACCTGGCCCTCGGGGAACACCAGCCTATAGACAAAGGAGGCCAAGAGGCTACAGCTGACACCTAATCATGCTGCAAATACAAACCTGCAGGAGTAAAGACAGGTCCTGAGGCACAGATTCTTGGAACTCAAATCAGCCTCTCCTCTGCAGAGGAATTTAGCAGGGTCAGAAACAAACTCCCATAGGGTTGTTCCATTCAGACACTAACATAAACTACGGGTGGGGCTGAATTGAGTGAACACCCCCAGCCTCCACCAAGTGACCGAGGTTGACAGGCCTCACCACCCCCTGATGGATAGAGGTGAAGAGCAGCGGTCTGGACGAGTACATACAGACTTCCCTGTGATTTAGGCAGGTGCAAACCTCTGGAGTATCTGCTCACTGCAGAAAACTCACTGGGTAACAGCCCTGCAGGGCTAGCAGCAACTGAGTGTGACAGAGCTGCAAGGTGTGGACGGAGGCATGAACCCTCCCAAACTGATCTATTTTCTGGTTGGCTCATCCTAACTTAACGCAGCACAGGAGCAAGCCATATTAGAGTAGTCACAAGCCCACTGTGATCCAGTTTCAAGAGACTTCCTAAACTCTCTAACTTGAGACAGGAGCTGACTGAGACAATTCATTTGGAACTTTTGAATTCAGCCAATCACCTGAGGACTATTCCGGTGGTGCCCTGGGTGTGTGGTTGTAGGAAGGTTTGATTTTCTTTTTCCAATTGTTGCCTGCCGTGGGTGGGGTGACTTAATTGCTGGTATTTCTTCACAGCTGAGATTTCAACCTAGAGTAACTGTTTCACTAGGGTTTAACAGAAACCAGCTGAAAACAGGACAGAACCACTTAGCCCCACCACACCAAACAGGGCCCCAGTTTCTCAGGCCACAGCACTATATGGGTCCTCGATGAAGCTCCAGGGAAAAAATCAAAGAGATTAACACAATCATGTGGTGGAATCAGCAAAAAACTCTGCTAACATGAATAACCAGAATAGATCAACCCACCCAAGGAAAGATATGGCAGATGTAATTGAAGATTCCATTCACAAACAACTGGATGTCAGAAATAGAATTCAGAATTTGGATTGCAAACAAGATTAATAAAGTGGAGGAAAATTTGGAATTAAATCTTTAAGCAGCAATTCAAAAGTCGGAATTAGGTATTCAAGAAGAAATTTAAAAGTTTTCTCAAGAATTTAACGAATTTAGAGACAAAACTACCAAAGACTTGGACACAGTAAAGCAAGAGTTAGTAGCCCTCAAAGACCTGAAAAATACAGTAGAATCCCTCAGTAACAGAGTGGAGCAAGCAGAAGAAAGGATTTCTGACATTGAAGACAAAGTCTTTGAATGCTCCCAAACTCTCAAAGAGAAAGAAAAATGGAGAGCATAAAAGGATCATTCTTTCAGACAGCTCTGGGATAATTTGAAGAAGTCTAATATCCGATTCATTGGAAACCCTGAAACCAATGAAGTGGCCTCGCTAGGCACAGAGGCCCTTCTCTATAAAATTATGAGAGAATTTTCCAGACATGCTTAGAGATTCTGAAATTCAGATAGCAGACAGTTTCAGAACCCCAGCATGATTCAACCCCAATAAGACATCCCCCAGGCATATAATTAACTTCACTAAAGTTAATATGAAGGAGAAAATTCTCAAAGCAGCCAGATGCAAGAAAGCCATTACCTACAAAGGGAAGAATTTTAGAATGACTACAGATCTCTCTGCTGAAACTTTTCAAGCCAGAAGAGGGTGGTCATGAACTTTTAATCTCCTAAAGCAAAATAACTTTTAACCCCAGATCCCGTAGCCCAGCTAAACTGAGTTTCATTTATGATGGAGAAATTAAACACTTTAATGACATTCATATGTTGAAGACATTTTCCATAACCAAGCCAGCTCTTCATGATATTCTCAGAACAATCCTCCATAATGACCAACCCAATTATCTACCACAAAAGTAAACTCATTCAGAAACTTTTGATCAAACTCCAACTTCCACAATGGCGAAAAGATTAAAAATGTCCACTGAACATTTGAAAAAGTAAATACCCAAAATATTACCAGACTTGTCAATATTCTCCATTAATGTGAATGGTTTTAACTGTCCTCTACAGAGGCACAGGTTAGCTGACTAGATACAAAAACTCAGGCCAGATATTTGTTGCATACAAAAATCACATCTTAACTTAAAAGACAAATTTAGACTCAGGGTGAAATGATGGTCCTTCATATTTCAGGCAAATGGTAATCAGAAAAAAGCAGTTGTTGCAATTTTATTTGCAGACACAATAGGCTTTGACCCAATAAAAGTAAGGAAGTATAAGAATGGTCACTTCATATTTGTTAAGGGTAAGACTCAATATGATGAGACTTCAATTATTAATATCTATGCACCCAACCAGTTTGCACCTCAATTTATAAGAGAAACTCTAACAGACATGAGCAATATCATTTCCTCCAAATCCATAATAGTCGGAGATTTTAACACTCCTTTGGCAGTGTTGGATCCATCCTCCAAGAAGAAGCTGAGCAAAGAAATTTTACATTTAAACCTAACCATCCAACATTGGGATTAAGCAGACATCTGCAGAACATTTCTTCCCCAAAAAACTGTATATACATACTTCTCATCAGTCCATGGAACTTACTCAAAAACTGATCACATCTTAGGTTACAAGTGTAACCTCAGTAAATTTAAAGGAATAGAAATTATTCCTTGCATCTTCTCGAACCACCATGGAATAAAAGTTGAACGCAGTAACAACAGGAATCTGCATACTCATACAAAAACGTGGAAAGTTAAGTAACCTTAAGCTGAATGACAGCTGGGTCAGAGATGAGATCAAAAAGAAAATTGCTAAATTTTTGGAACAAAACAACAATGAAAACACAAATTATCAGAACCTCTGGGATGCCACAAAGGCAGTTGTAAGAGGGAAATTTATAGCACTGCAAGCTTTGCTCAACAGAACAGAAAGAGAGGAAGTTAACAACTTAATGAGACATCTCAAGCAACAGACATAGGAAGAACATTCCAACCCGAAACCCAATAGAATAAAAGAAGTAACCAAAATTAAAGCAGAATTACATGAAATTGAAAACAAAAGGATTATACAACACATCAATAAATCAAAAAGCTTTTTTTTTTTTTTTAAATGTCAATAAAATAGATAAACCTTTGGCCAACCTAATCAGAAAAAGAGTAAAATCTATAATCTCATCAATCAGAAATAAGAAAGACGAAATAACAACAGACTCCTCAGAAATTCAAAAATTCCTTAATGAATATAAGAAGAAAAGTTATTCTCAGGAATATGAAAATCCAAAGGAAATGGACGAATACTTGGAAGCACATAACCTTCCAAGACTTAGCCAGACTCAAGTGAAAATTTTGAACAGCCCAATATCAAGTTTTGAAATAGCATCAACCATACAAAACCTCCCTCTAAAGAAAATCCTGGGACCAGATGGTTTACGTCAGAATTCTACCAAACCTTTAAAGAGGAATTAGTACCTATATTACTCAACATGCTCCAAAAGGTAGAAAAAGAATGAAGACTACCCAACACATTCTGCGAAGCAAACATCACCCTGATCCCTAAACCAGGAAAAGACCCAACAAGAAAAGAAAATTATAGACCAATATCACTAATGAATATAAATGCAAAAATATTCAACAAGATCCTAACAAACAGAATCCAGCAACACATCAAACAACTTATACATCATGACCAAGTCGGTTTTATCCCAGGGTCTCAAGGATCATTCAATATCCATAAATCTATAAGTATAATTCAGCACATAAACAAATTTAAAAAAAAGACCATATAATTTTCTCAATCGATGCAGAAAAAGCTTTTGATAATATCCAACATCTCTTCATGATCAGAACACTTAAGAAAATTGGTATAGAAGGGACATTTCTTAATCTGATAGAGGCCATCTACAGCAAACCCACAGCCAATATGGTATTGAACAGAGTTAAATTGAAAACATTTCCACTCAGATCAGAAAGAAGACAAGGCTGCCCATTGTTTCCATTGCTCTTTAACATTGTAATGAAAGTTTTAGCCACCACAATTGGGGAAGAAAAGGTGATCAAGGGTATCCATATATGTTCAGAAGAGATCAAACTTTCACTCTTCACATATGATAAGATTGTATATCTGAAAAACACTACAGATTCTACCACAAAACTCTTAGAAGTGATTAAGGAATACAGCAGCATGTCAGGTTACAAAATCAACATTCACAAATTGGTAGCCTTTATATATACCAAAAATTGTCAAGTTTAAAAAATAGTTAAGGACTCTATCCCATTCACAGTAGTGCCAAAGAAGATAAAATATTATAGCTTTCACATGAAGGCTATAACCCAACTATACCAGAAGACTATGGGGAAAGGGTCAAGGAAGGGGAAGGGAGGGGGTGGTTTTGGTGGAGGGAGGGTAATGGGTGGGGCCACATCTATGGTGCATCTTAGAATGGGTACAGGCCATTGCACTAATGTACACAGCTATGATTTAACAATAAAAAAAATAAAAATAGATATGTGGTTTATCTAACAAAGGATGTGAAAGATCTCTATGAAGAGAATTATGAAACTCTAAGAAATAGCTGAAAATTTTAACAAATGGAAAAACATACCATGCTCATGGCTGGGAAGAATCAACATTGTTAAAATGTCCATACTACCCAAAGCAATATATAATTTTAATGCTATCCCTATTAAAGCTCCACTGTCATACTTTAAAAATCTTGAAAAAACAATACTTGGTTTTACCTGGAATCATAAAAAACCTCGAATAGCCAAGACATTACTCAGAAATGAAAACAAAGCAAGAGGAATCACACTACCAGACTTCAAAATATACTACCAATTGATAGTGATCAAAATGACATGGTACTGGCAGAAAAACGGAGAAGTAGATGTCTGGAACAGAATAGAGAACCAAGAGAAGAATCCAGCTACTTACCATTATTTAATCTTTGACAAGCCTATTAAAAATGTTCAGTGGGGAAAATATTCCTTATTTAACAAATGGTGCTGGGTGAACTGGCTGGCAACCTACAGAAGCCTGAAACTAGACCCACACCTTTCACCATTAACTAAGATACACTCTCAATGCATTAAAGTTTTAAAGTTAAGACATGAAACTATAAAAATACTAGAAGAGAGTGCAGGGAAAACCCTTGAAGAAATCGGTCTGGGCGAGTATTTTATGAGAAGGACCCCCCAAGCAATTGAAGCACCTTCAAAAATACACTACTGGGACCTGATCAAACTAAAACGCTTCTGCACAGCCAAACACAGTAAGTAAAGCAAGCAAACAGCCCTCACAATGGGAGAAGATATTCGTAGGTTATGTCTCCAACAAAGGTTTAATAACCAGAATCCACAGAGAACTCAAATGTATAAGCAAGAAAAGAACAAGTGATCCCATCGCAGGATGCAAGGGATTTGGAGAAGCTTCTCTGAAAAAGTCAGGCACACGGCCTACAGACATATAAAAAAATGCTCATCATCTTTAATCATCAGAGAAATGCAAATCAAAACTACTTTGAGATGTTATTTAACTCCAGTAAGATTAGCCTAGATCACAAAATCCCAAGACCATAGATGTTGGCGTGGATGTGGAGAAAAGGGAACACTTCTACACTGCTGGTGGTAATGCAAATTCATACACTCCTTTTGGAAAGATGTATGGAGAATACTTAGAGATCTAAAAATAGATCTGCCCTTCAATCCTATAATTCCTCTACTAGGCATATACCCAGAAGACCAAAAATCACATCACAACGAAGATATTTGTACCAGAATGTTTATTGAAGCCATATTCATAATTGCTAAATCAAGGAAAAAGCCTAAGTGCCCATCAATCCACGATTGGATTAATAAAATGTGCTATATGTACACCATGGAATATTATGCAGCTTTAAAGTAAGATGGAGACTTTACCTTTTTCATGTTTACATGGATGGAGCTAGAACACATTCTTCTTAGTAAAGTATCTCAAGAATGGAAGAAAAAGTATCCAATGTACTCAGCCCTACTATGAAACTAGTTTATTGCTTTCATATGAAAGCTATAACCCAGTTATAACCTAAGAATAGGGGGAAGGGGGAAATGGAGGGGAGGTAGGGGGAGTTGGGCAGAGGGAGGGGTGCTGGTGGGATTACACCTGTGGTGCATCTTACAAAGGTATATGTGAAACTTACTAAATGTGGAATGTAAAGGTCTTAGCACCACAACTAAGAAAATGCCAGGAAGGCTATGTTAACCAGTGTGATGAAAATGTTTCAAACGGTCTATGAAACTAGTGTATGGTGCCCCATTATCACATTAATGTACACAGCTATGATTTAATAAAAAAAAATAATGAAAAAAGAAAAATTTGTGAATTAAAGAAAAAAGATATATACTATAAATATGTACTAATCAAAACAGCATAGTACTGTCTTAAAAACCTATAGACCAATGGTTCTCAACCTTTCTAATGCTGTGACCCTTTAATACAGTTCCTCATGTTGTAGTGATCCCCAACCATAAAATTATTTTTGTTGCTAATTCATAACTGTGATTTTGATATTGTTATGAATTGTAATGTAAATATCTGATATTCAGGAGACCCCCAGAAAGGTCACCACCCACAGGTTGAGAACCACTGCTATAGACCAATGCGACATAATCTAGAACCCAGAAATAATATAAATCCACATATTTATAGTGAACTGATTTGGCAAATGTGCTGAGAATGATAATTTTCAATAAATGGTGCTGGTACAACTGGACTTCTCCTAAGAAAGAATCTAGACCCTTATCAATCACTGTACAAAAAATCAACTCTATATGGATTAAAGTCTTAAATATAAAACAAGAAATTATAAAGCTACTAGAAGATAACATTGGGAAAATGCTGTAGGGCATAGGTCTAGGTCAGTGGCTCTCAACCTTCCCAATGCTGTGACCCTTTAATACAGTTCCTCATGTTGCGATGACCCCCAACCATAAAATTATTTTCATTGTTAAATCTCGACACAAAACCATTTCTTCTGCCTCCTTTTCAGAATGGAGGTAGAGACATCAGAAACTAAAACTTATTTACCAAAGGTTATGCAGCAAAAAGGGGTCCAGCATGGAAATTGGTAGTTGCCCTGGCCATCCTTTCTCCCTGCTGGAGTCCAAGGATCGACTGATGCACTACTTAGATGAAGCCCCAAAGAACTGGGGGGTGAGGGGGAAAGATGGCCAACTCAGTGCAGCTTCTGAAATAGGCTCCTGTTCAAAAGGAATGATAATGTCCAGAAACAGCCCAATTAAGCTGAAGATTGGGAGCCCAGCAGAGAGAGAAATGATAACTGCAGGTCACCTCTGCTAAGGCAAGCTGCAACTGCACAAAATCAAGCTACAGGTACAAAATTCATCTGAAAGGAAAAATGTTCGTTCCCTCCCCCAAGAAAGCTGTGGGGGGGTTTGGTTTGTTTGTTTTTCTGTCTTCTTTCCTTTTTCACTTCGTTTGCTCCTGTGGGTTTTCTACAGACAAGTGGTGAGCTGTGCATCTATTGTCTCATCCCACGGGTGAGTACTGTGGAAAGTGGGGACTACTTCCTCAGAGGAACCCTGCTGTGACTCTGAACACTTTCTTGCTAGGCATAAAAATTGAACTAAAGTCTTCCCTGCCATTTTGAACTTCCAGTACAACCTTCACCCCTTACCTGATGAACCAGAACCCTAGCCCCTGCTGAGACTGAGGGAGGAAGCTCTTGAGCAGTGCCCTCCCTCCCTGTCTGCCAGACCAAGCACCCCCCAAGCAAGAGACTCTTGTGGTCATGCCATGCCTTCCCCAACAGGGACTCTACTGGCAACCAGGGGCCCCACACCCAACCCGGCCAGGGAATCTGCCAGCAACTGCGTGGCCCTATGCACCACTCCCACTAGCCCTCCACATGCCTTCCTTTGCCAGCGACTTGCCGGCAATGGAGCAGCCCAGCAACTGGTGCCCACCCTGAGCAGGGACTCTGCTGACAACTGTGCAGCTCTGTGCCCTGTGCCCGCTAGGCCTCAGCACACCCGCCCCTGCCAGGGACTCCACCAGCAACTGCATGGCCCTGTACCCCATGCCCCATACCCACTGGGCCTCCGCCCACCCTGGCAAGAAACGCCGGGAGCTGCACAACCCACAACCTCCCTCCTGTATCCTCTTTGCCTCCGCACAGGTGCACCCATCTGGCCAGGGACTCAGTTAACTGTGCAACCTGTGCCCTCCATCCAGAGCCCTCCCTGCCTCTGTGCAGAGCCTTCCTCCTGGCCAGAGACTGCAGGAGCCTTGGCCTCTCTGTGCCACAGTCACCAGGCGCCAAGCACTCACTGGGTGCACCACCCTCTGACCTGTTGCTGTATCCAGGTATGCCACACTCCAGAGCTGCTCTCACAGCCAGAACTCCCTGGCTGGGACAGCCACAGAGGAGCTACAAAGGGTAACTCCCTAAAAAGTTCCAGCAACAATAGAGCAATCCTGCCAAAGTCTAATCTTGGAGAGACACTTTCTCAACTCTGAGGACAGCCAGAGGCAACAGTGAAAAACAATAATGGGGTGAAATCAATGGGAAAACTCTGGCAATATGAATAATCAGAGTAGATCAACTTCCCCAAGAAACAACAAGGAAGACACAGCACAAGATCCCATGCATAAACAAATAACTGAGATGTCAGAAATCGAATTCAGAATCTGGATAGCAAATAAGATCAAATTAGAAATGCAAGCAGTAATCCAAAAGATGTCTCAAGATTTCAACCAATTCAAAGAACGAATGACCAAAGATTTTCACACATTGAGACAAGAAGTTGCAGCCCTCAAAGATCTGAGAAATACAGCAGAATCCCTCAGTAACAAAATGGAGCAAGCAGAAAAAAGGATTTCTGATATTGAAGACAAAGCTTTAGAACGCTTCCAGACTTTCACAGGGGAAGAGAAATGGAGGGAAAAAACAGATTACTCTCTCAGAGAGCTATGGGATAATGAGAAGAAAACTAATATTTGCCATATAGGGATCCCCAAAAGCGATCAAGTGGCTTCACAAGGCACAGAGGCTCTTCTTCATGAGATTATGAAAGAGAACTTTACAGACATGCCAAGAGATCCTGAAATTCAGATAGCAGAGAGTTTCAGAACCCCAGCACAACTCAATTTGAATGAGACATACCCCAAACACATCATAATTTCACTAAAGTTAATATGAAAGAGAAAATTCTGAAAGCAGCCAGACGTAAGAAAACCATTACCTACAAGGGGAAGAATATTAGAGTAACTGTAGAACTCTGCTGAAACCTTTCAAGTTAGAAGAGGATGGTAATCAACTTTTAATCTCCTAAAACAAAAAAAAACTTTCAATCCAGAATCCTGTATCCAGCTAAAGTGAGTTTCATTTACCATGGATAAATTAAATACTTTAATGAGATTCACATGTTGAAGAAATTTGCCATAACTAAACCAGCTCTCCAGGACATTCTCAGATTGATCCTCCATAAAGACAAGCGTAATTCTGTACCACAAAAGTAAACTCACCCAGAAACTTTTGATTAAATTCCAGCTTCCATAGTCTCAAAAGGATTAAAAATGTCTTCCGGACTTTCAAAAGGCTTATCAATATTCTCAATTAATGTGAATGGTTTAAATTGTCCTCTAAAGAGTCACAGGTTGGCTGACAGAATACAAAAACTCAGGCCAGATATCTGCTGCATATAAGAATCTCATCTTACCTCAAAAGATAAATATAGACTCAAGGTGAAGGGATGGTCATCTATATTCCAGGCAAATGGAAAACAGAAAAAAAGCAGGTGTTGCATCCTATTCACAGATACAATTGGTTTTAAACCAATAAAAAGAAGGAAGGATAATAATGGACACTTAATATTTGTTAAAGGTAATAATCAATATGATAAGATTTCAATTATTAATATGTATGTACCCAACCAGAATGGGCCTCAATTTATAAGAGAAACTCTACCAGACATGAGCAACTTGATTTACTCCAGTTCCATAGTAGTCGGAGATTTTACACTCCTTTAGCAGTGTTGCATAGATCTTCCAAAAAGAAGCTAAGCAAAGAAATTTTAGATTTAAACTTAATCATTCAACATCTGGATTCAACAGACATCCATAGAACATTTCATCCCAAAAAAACTGAATACATATTCTTCTAAACAGCCCACAGAACATACTCCAAAGTTGATCAAATCCTAGGTAACAAGTCTAACCTCAGTAATTTAAAAAAAAAATAGAAATTATTCCTTGCATCTTCTCAGACCATCATGGAACAAAAGTTGAACTCAATAACAACAGGAATCTCCATACTCATAGAAAAACATGGAAGCTAAATAACCTTATGCTGAAGAATAGATGGGTCATAGATGAGATTAAGGAGGAAATTAGCAAATTTTTGGAACAAAATGACAATAAAGACACAAATTATCAGAACCTCTGAAATATTGCAATGGCAGTTATAAGAGGGAAATTTATAGCACTGTAAGTCTTCCTCAAGAAAATGAAAAGAGAGGAAGTTAATAACATAATGGGACATCTCAAGCAACTGTAGAAGGAAGAACATTCTAAACCCAAACCAAGCAGAAGAAAAGAAATAAACAAAATTAGAGCAGAATTAAATGAAATTGAAAACAAAAGAATAATACAACAGATCAATAAATCAAAAAGTTGTTTTTTTTTAAAGATCAATAAAATAGATAAACCTTTGGCTAACCTAACCATGAAAAAAAGAGTAAAATCTCTAATATCATCAATCAGAAATGAGAAAGACAAAATAACAACAGACTCCTCAGAAATTCAAAAAATCTTTAATAAATATTACAAGAAACTTTACTGTCAGAAATATGAAAATCTAAAGGAAATTGACCAATACTTGGAAGCATGCCACCTACCAAGACTTAGCCAGAATGAAGTGGAAATGTTGAACAGGCCTATATCAAGTTCTGAAATAGTATTAAAAATACAAAATCTCCCTAAAAAGAAAAGCCCAGGACCAAATGGCTTCACATCAGAATTCTATCAAACCTTTAAATAAAAACTAGTGCTTATATTACTAAACCTCTTCTAAAATATAGAAAAAGAAGGAATACTACCCAACACATTCTATGAAGCAAGCATCACCTTGATCCCTAAACCAGAGAAAGACCCAACAAGAAAAGAAAATTATAGACCAACATCACTAATGAATATTGATACAAAAATATTCAATAAGATACTAACAAACAGAATCCAACAACACATCAAAAAAATTATACACCTTGACCAAGTGGGTTTTATCCCAGGGTCTGAAGGCTGGTTCAATATACATAAATCTATAAATGCAATTCAGCACATAAACAAACTAAAAAATAAAGAACATATGATTCTCTGAATTGATGCAGAAAAAGCTTTTGATAATATCCAGCATTCCTTCATGATCAGAACACTTAAGAAAATTGGTATAGAAGGAACATTTCTTAAACTAATCGAGACCATCTGGAGCAAACCCACAGCCAATAGCATATGGAATGGAGTTAAATTGAAATCATTTCCACTTAAATCAGGAACTAGCCAAGGTTGCCCATCGTCTCCATTGCTCTTCAACATTGTAATGGAAGTTTTAGCCACTGCAATTAGGGAAGAAAAGGGAATCAAGGATAACCACCTAGGGTCAGAAGAGATCAAACGTTCACTTTTCACAGATGGCATGATTTTATATCTGGAAAACACCAGGGATTCTACTACAAAACTTTTAGAAGTGATCAAGGAATAAAGCAATGTCTCAGGCTACAAAATCAACATCCATAAATCTGTACCCTTATATATACAAACAATAGCCAAGCTGAAAAAACAGTCAAGAACTCTATTTCTTTCACAGTAGTGCCAAAGAAGATGAAATATTTGGGAGTTTACCTAACAAAGGACATGAAAGATCTCTATAAAGAGAACTATGAAACTTTAAGAAAAGAAATAGCTGAAGATGTTAAGAAATGGAAAAACATACCATACTCATGGCTGGGAAGAATCAGATTGTTAAAATTTCTATACTCCCAAAGCAATATATAATTTTAATGCAATTCCTATTAAAGTTCCATTGTTATATTTTAAAGATCTCAAAAAAACAATACTTTGTTTTCTATGAAATCAGAAAAAAAAAACTCAAATAGCCAAGACATTACTCAGAAATAAAAACAAATCAGGAGGAATCTTGCTACCAGACCTGAGACTATAGTATAAATTGATAGTGATCACAACAACATGGTACTGGCACAAAAACAGAGAGGTAGATGTCTGGAACAGAATAGAAAACCAAGAGATGAATCCAGCTACTTACCATTATCTGATCTTTGACAAGCCAATTAAAAACATTCAGTGGGGGAAATATTCCCTATTTAACCAATGGTGCTGGATGAACTGGCTTGTGAACTGTAGAAGACTGAAACTGGACCCATACCTTTCACCATTAACTAAGATACACTCTCACTAGATTAAAGATTTAAACTTAAGACATGAAACTATAAAAATAGTGGAAGAAAGTGCAGGGAAAACTCTTGAAGGACTCTGCCTGGGTGAATATTTTATGAGGCAGACTTTCCAGGCAATTGAAGCAGTATCAAAAATACACTACTGGGGCCTGATAAAACTAAAAATCTTCTGCACAGCCAAAAAACATAGTAAGTAAAGCAAGCAGATAGCCCTAAGAATGGGAGGAAATATTTGTAGGTTATACCTCTGACAAAAGTTTATTAACAAGAATCCACAGAGAACTCAAACGTATTAGCAAGAAAAGAACAAGTGATTCCATTTCAGGGTGGGCAAAGGACTTGAAGTGAAACCTCTCTAAAGAAGGCAGGCACATGGCCTACAGACACATGAAAAAATGCTCATCATCCTTAATCATCAGAGAAATGCCAATCAAAACTACTTTGAGATATCACCTAAGTCCAGTAAGATTAGCCCACATAACTAAATCCCCAAACCCGAGATGTTGGCGTGGATGTGGAGAAAAGGGCACACTTCTACACTGCTGGTGGGAATGCACACTAATATGTTCCTTTTGAAAGGATTTTTGCAGAATACTTTGAAATCTAAAAATAGAAATTCCATTCAATCCTATAATTTCTTTACTAAGTATATACCCAGAAGACCAAAAATCACAATATAACAAAGACATTTGTACCAGAATGTTTATTGCAGCCCAATTCATAATTGCTAAGTAAGGAAGAAGCCCAAGTGCCCATCGACCCACAAATGCATTAATAAATGGTGGTACATGTCTACCATGAAATATTATGCAGCCTTAAAGAAAGATGGAGACTTTACCTCTTTTATGTTTAAATGGATGGAGCTGGAATATATTCTTCTTAGCAAAGCATCTCAAGAATGGAATAAAAAGTATCCAATGTACTCAGCCCTACTATGAAGCTAATTTATAGCTTTCATATAAAGGCTATAACCCAACTATAGCACAAGAATATGGGGAAAGGGCCAAGGGAGGGGAGGGAGGAGGTTAGGGTGGCTGGAGTTTAATAGGTGGGGTCATACCTATGGTGAATCTTAGAATGGGTACAGGTAAAACTTACTAAATGCAGAATACAAATGTCTACTGTCTACATACAATAACTAAAAAAAATGCCATGAAGGTTATATTAAACAGTTTGATGAGAATATATGAAATTGTACATGAAACCAGCACATTATACCCCTTGACTGCGCTAATGTACACAGCTATGATTTAATAAAATTAAAAAAAAAAAGAACTGGAGAGGGCATTATTGAGACACCCTCAGACAAAATCTGAGGCCTAGAAAACCTAAGAGCATCACTGCAGGAAATGCCAAGGAAAGGTAATTCCTGTAGCCTAAGAGTATGGGCCTGAAGTCTGACAGACAGTAAACAACCCAAATGCATGTCACAAAGTAGTCTTAGGGTAAAAGAAAGGGAAGGAGTTTGTCATATTAAATAATAATGAGATTGTAAGGGCTGCAGTAGTCCTTCACTTCTCAGGTAGTAAGAATATGGGCTTCAACCAAGTCTGCCTGGGTTTGAAATTTATTCCACCACAAGTTAACCATTTGGACTTAAGTTCTCCGAACTTTAGTTTCCTCACCTAGAAAATTACACAAACCCTCATAAATGTTTATTAAACACATACTACCCAGGCAGTTTTTTAGGTACGTAGGATATAGCAATGAACACTAGAACAAAATCCTTGGCTGTGTTGAGCTGACTTTCTCTTAGAGGGAATAGTTTTATTCTCAATAATTTTCACCTCCCAGTGTTGTGGGAAGGGGCAAATGAGAGAATTCATGTAAAGAGCTCAGCATGGAACTAGTATTTATTTATTTATTTATTTTTGAGACATCGTCTTACTTTGTCACCCTTGGTAGAGTGCCAAGTCATCATAGCTCACAGCAACCTCAAACTCCTGGTCTCAAATGATTCTCTTGCCTCAGCCTCCCAAGTAACTGGGACTACAGGCACTCATAACAATGCCCACCTATTTTTAGAATCGAGCTCTCTCTCAGGCACAGACTGATCTCCAAACTCTGAGCTCAGGCAACCCACCAGCCTTGCCTCCCAAGTGCTGGGGTTACAAGCATGAGCCCCACACCCAGCCCGAACTATTTAATAGTATTTAATGGGTGTTTCATGCTAAACTATAATACAACTTGGCAAAATGGGCATGTCAGATAGTGAAAATGGTGCCCACTTTTCTGCCCTTCCATTTAGTTCCAGGCCTATTCAGAATGGGATAGAGGCTGTCCTGACAGACATCCAAGCTCAGAGGAAGGTGAAGGAGGTCCCATTTGAGCTCGACCTTAAAAACACGTAGGGGAGAGAGCTGTGAAGGTCATCAAAGTCAGGGCCAAGTCCTTTGAGTTTTAGTACACAGTGTGAAGATGTTGATAATTTAGGAATAAAAAGGACACCACTTTGGGGATTCTCTAACTGGGTGAAGGTTATGAAAAAAAATCTTTATCTTTGGTTCTTTAATTTTGGAAGTGGGTGAATAGCTAACATTTGTTGGGATAAATACTGAGTTTACTGGTCCATTTATTATTCTAAGCAGTTTATACACATTAAGTCATTTAGTCTTTACAACTGCCTTATGGAGGTGAGTGAATTTGTTATCTTCATTTTACACATGAAATAAATGAGTCATTGAGGATTTACATAATATGTCTAAGGTCCTATGGGCTATTAAATGGTAGGGCAAATATTTATAACCCAGATATTCTGGCTTCAGAATCCATTGTGCTAATTTCTCATACAATATTGCCTAAATGTATTCATTTTTATTCTTTTCTGAAGTTAAAGACTGGATTGATAAGTATAATAAACATTTATTAAGTGCTGACTGTGTCAGGCACTGTGTTAAGACTTGTGACAAATAAATACTGTGTTTAATCATGACTTGGGAGATGGATGGCCAAGTAACAGCTTCTTTGCAACTGGGTGTGGTGAGACTGGGGAGAGAGACTCTAGGTATCTCTAGCTGGTGGTATCTGCCCAGAAACATCCCTTTGGGGACACAGGGAGACAGCAAGAGTCTCCCTGTGGGGGAGGATAAAGACAGTGGAGAACTGGCAAGTGTTGGGTGCATTTGTTCGGTCGGAGTCCGCCTGCAGCCGTAACTATGGCAACAGCAAGATTGTAGCCAGGAAAGGCCTTACCTGTGGACTGTTTGGGAGTGTCTAGGGGGGGGGGGAATTTTGGACTTGGGCACTGGATTGAGCTTCTTAGGAGATCCTGGGAGAGAGTGTAGATGACTTTGAGCGTTGTGTAGGGCCGCAGACTGAGCCATTGAACAAGAAGGGAGCTAATATTGTTCAGCTATGGACTGCCTGCACAGCCACTGTGGGAGAACTGTTCCTGCAGTCTTCTCCCTCAGGGTTGCAGTGTGAGGATCAGCTGGGAGGTCTTGGGCAAGTAACCTAGTCACTGAGCAGCCCAAAGACGGAGACTGAGACCCTGGAGTAGAGTGGAGATATCACTGTTTGGCATATTACACCCTTGGCCCTCAGGGACATAGAGTGAGACAGGTGTTGGTGCACTAGATAAGCGGGCAGCCACTTCAGGAGAGATCCCAGTGACAAGTGCTTTCCTGCAAAAGCCTCTGCTTAGTCAGAGATAAAAGTTTAAAGTGTTTTTCTTTTCTTTTCTTTTCTTTTCTTTTCTTTTTTTTTTTTTTTTAAAGAGACAGAGTAAAGGCGTAAAGCCTATAAGTAAACCTTTAAATTGTTCCATTTTGTGAAGGCAAGTTTAAAGTCTTTTCTGAGTTAGAAAGGAAAAAATCCTGGATAGAACTCCACATGTGGCCTAGAACCTAATCATGTAAACGTGATTTAGGGCAGAGTTTCGTGAAGGAAGGTCTCCAGGCAGTCACCTGTATATCTCAGGATGTTCCAGACTACTTCCTAATGATGATCAACAGCCTCCAGATAGTCAAGCGTTCAAACAGTTTATTTCCCCAGAATCTTGTTTTCTGGTTTTGTTTTTGATTACTTAGCATAAGAATAACTTTAGTGAAGTAGTTATCAGTTAAACAGGTTAAACATTAGCCCCTAAAGATAGCTTTAGATAATGTTAGTAAAATGGTTATCAATTAATCTGGTTTATACATAGGCCCGTAAATACCAGGCAGTAAAAGGCCTGGGACCAAGGTTTTAAGTCATGTGTTTATTGATTGAGTTATATGCCTATATAAGCTTTGGTGGAAGAAATAAAGATTGATGATTGCCATGAAAGTGTAAGTGGTCCCCCTTGTTACTCAGACTATTTCACTGCAGGACTCATTCCTCTGCACCATCGATCAATTGGGAGTCATTCCACAACAATTTAGTGCTGTAAGAAGGATCAGCTTCAGGAAGACAGCACAACTGACTTCTTCAGGAACGCTTCACAGCTCCTGTGGTGGACACTTAAGGTGAGCCTGTACTTTGAAACCAAAGAGGTTCTAGTCACGCAGAGTATGCGAGACTCTTGGCATTAATAAGGAGTAAAAAATCATGAGCAACTCTCAATCCTTAGAAGACCAGTATGTCACATGGTTGAAAACTTTGCTACAATGTACAGGCATTTCGGTTAAAACTAAGATTTTGAGAGAGTTGTTTCAAGTAGTGGCTAAGCACTACTGCTGGTTTAAGGCTGACAGAAAGAATCAGCTCAATGTGAAAGTGTGGAAAAATGTTGGCAAAGCGCTCAGATGAGCATATCAAAGAGGGGAGGCTATTAGTAAAGATGTTTAGAGTGCATACTGTCTGGCTTTGGGAGCGCTGCAACCCTTACAGTCTGGTTCTGATGTTGAAGGTAGTGAGATTGAACTCCCCCCTACCCCTGCATATGGAGGAGAAACCTAGTGTTGAACAACCTATTTATTATAATCCTAGGAAAACTCCCAATCCTATGTGTCCAGCAGAACAAAAGAAAGAGGTTATTGATAGCTCTGGTAAAGACCTTATAGATTTTGAAAGTGATTCTGACCATACTGTTACCAATCATTCTGATAGTGAAGAGATGAGTGAAATAAAAAAGATGGTAACCAAAGGCTTTCAGAAAATAGAAAAAAAGATTTCAAGCAATAGAGAAAGGCAGCTTGCAAACTGATTTATGTTATTCTGCAGCTCCTAGACTGCCTGCTGCAATCGCTCCCGGACGTTTGCCTTACAAAGATGGGCCGATAACACCCACGGCCCCTCTGGAACTTTATCCAGTCTGGCCAAATCTGCTAGACCCTAGAATTGTAACTAGACTTCATTTCCCTTTTAATCATACTATTTGTAATTTGGTTCAAGAAATGGAATCTTTCTCTTCTGAAGCAGGAACCAATGCACTAAATGCCATGGCTTTTCCTATTGTAAGACATGAGGATATTGATGGTACTGTTCATATTTCCCATAATAATATTTCTATCAGATTTTTTAGAGTTTTTAAAAATGCCATTCATGAATATGGCCCTAACTTGCTATACATGATGAGCGTGCTCAGTTCTTATTGTGGGGATCATTTATTGCTCCCTTAGGACTGGAGCACTTTGGCTCATACAACCTTAAGCCCAGGAAAATTCATTCAATTTAAATCTTGGTGGGCTGAGGAGGCAAAATTACAAACTAATGAAAATTGGGCTAAAAATCCTCCATCCTTTACTTACGCCCAACTCAAAGGAAGGGTGATTATGAGAGCATTGACCAGCAAATTATTTACATTCCTAACTTGATTCATCAAGTAAAGGATGTGTGTATTAAAGCCTAGCAACATTTAGATGAGAAAGGGGAGATCACACAATTTTTTACAAAAATTTTTCAAAGTAATAATGAACAATATGCTGAATTTATTTCCCGCTTACAAATGGGTATTGAGAGATCTGTCCCAGGTGCAGAGGCATACAAAATGTTGCTTTTTCAATTAGGTTTTGAAAATGCTAATGTAGATTATAAGCAAGATTTACCTGGACTTACAAATAAAGACAACGTTACCATTGATCAATACATTCGTGTGTGTTGTGGAGTAGGTTCCAGCACTTTTCAAGCTAATTTGCAAGCAACTGCTTTACCTTCTGCTTTACAAGCTAACAATACAAAATCTAAGTGTGGAAAATGTTGAGACAGTCACTTTACCTACTAATACTGAAGAGCTTACTTTATTTTTTCATTTCTTCAACAATTTAATCAGAAATAGAGTTGTTCCAATTTACATTACTCACATTTGAGCTCATTCTAATTTACCAAGACCCATGTCTATGAGAAATCAATCAGTTGATCAATTAATAGGATCAGTTTCTACAGCTCAGCATGAGCATATTGTACATCATACTAATGCTCAAGCTTTAAAAAGATGACATGACATTTCATGGCATACACCATGAGCAATTGTAGGCTCTGGCTCTACTTGTCAACCTTTATCAGCCCCACATTTGCCAGAGTCAATCCTAGAGAATTGTTATTTAATCAATTATGGCAAATAGATGTTACACAGTTTCCAGAATTCAGAAAGCTAAAGTATATTCATCACTCTGCAGATATTTACTCCCATTTTTCATGTAGCAATATTATCAAAAAAAGCTAATGCTGTAATTTCTCACTTATTGGCAGCTTTTACAGTAATGGGTAAACCGCAAACTATAAGAACACATAATGGTTCTGCTTACATTTCTAATAAATGTCAAGATTTTTTAAAATTATACAATATTAAACATATCACTGTATACCTGGTAACAGTACAGGTCAAGCTATAATTAAAAGACAAAATCAAACATTAAAAGAAATGCTTTTCAAACAGAAAAAAGGGAGAGAGGAATACAATGTTATCCCTAGAAACAGAATATCTTCAGCTATTTTTACTTTAAATTTTTTGAAAATGAAGGAGAAAAATGAAACTCCAGCACATAAACACAGGGTAACGGTTGCTTCCCCTCCCCTCCGTTAAACCAGCCGGCATATTACAAAGACACATTAACTAATATTTGGATTCCACCAAATGTTGTATGTTGAGGAAGAGGTTATGCTTGTATTTCCACAGGACGTACTAAACTTCAGGTTCCAGATAAACATCTAAAGCTCCATCATGGCCTCACAGAGCCATGCGCCAAGGAGAAAAAAGATGACAGAGGAGAAGTTGGCTGCCAGAATGGAGAGAATCAACTTGGGATCAACCTGAAGAGAGAGATGAACAGTTCTACCCAGAACAAAGGATGCAAACCTTTTTCAATTGGCTTTCGAAAATGCTAATGTAGATTGCAAGCAAGCTTTAGCTGGACTTGAAAATCAATTGACAGGTGAAAAGGGGTCAAATAAAGAAACTGCCTTCAAGCACAAGCACAAGCATCACACTCACCAGGAGATAAATGCAGTTAATCTATTTTTAGCAGTACTTTCAATATTATCTGTGCCCACTGAAGGACAAAAATATGAATACTGGACTTACATTCTTAACCCTCCTTTATTAAGGGGTGCTAGCTGGCTAGAACCCACAGTGCCTGTCTATGTCAATGATTCATCATGGCTTCCTGGTCCTTATGACACCAGAGGACCATTTAGACCAGAAGAAAATGGCACCATAATTTTTAAGTATACAACTGGAGCAACTGGTCCTCTTATTTGTTTTGGAAATAAGTCTCATTGTTTTAATATGGTAATACAACCATGGGTCAGCATGTATGAACATCAATCAACAAAGCCAGACATCCTAAATGAAATTTTTATGTTAAGTACTTATTCTTTGGATAAATACTGTATTAATAATGTCTTATCCAACCCAGAGATACCAAAATGTAAGATGCATACTTTTAAAGAAATCCATGATTGGATACGTTGGATTAAATGTAAAAGAGAATTTGCTTTCATGTTAATTAATACTATAGGTAGAAAGGTTATAGATTGGGGACCGATGGCTATGTTGAAAACACCTTCAGAGACACCGGTTCCTTTTGAAATTCCTTTAGACAAAAATGAATATCCTTTGAATAAGAACAAAATAGGAGTAGCTACTGGCTATCCTATACATTGAAGCAACAGTGGGTTTTTACCACCATCGCCAGGCATAGCAACATATCCTAAATAAATTCATTTGTGGGAGGTTGCTGAAGCCTTACAGCCTCTTAAAGCTTGGACTGGAAATAAAGATTGCCAATTGCCATGAGAGTGTAAGTTGTCCTCCTTGTTACTCAGACTATTTCACTGCAGGACACATTCTTCTGTGCCATTAATCAATTGAGAAACATTTATGCAACAACAGAGTCTCACTTTGTCACTCTCAGTAGAGTTCTGTGGCAGCACAGCACACAGCATCCTCCAGCTCTTGGGCTTAGGCGATTCTCTTGCCTCAGCCTCCTGAGTACCTGGGACTAAAGGCGCCCACCACAATGCCTGGCTATTTTTTTTGTTGCAGTTTGGCCGGGGCTGGATTTGAACCCACCATCCTCGGTATATGGGACCAGTGCCCTACATACTGAGCCACAGGCACCCGCCGCAAACGCATTTTCAAGAAAACCTATCTCAGTGGTGAGGCCGAATTTTCCCCCATTTGGTGGCTGACATGCTCCTTGACCCTTAGATTAGGAAATTTCTAGTGCACTCCTGTGGTGAAGGGACCCAGGGGACAGATCAGGAGGCTCTCTTCTAAAGCAATGCTTTTTTGTATGACCCTGCCAAGTTGTATAAGGGTAAATAACAAATCTAATGTAGTTACTATTTCTATTTCTGCTACCCCAAAAAGGCACAAACATGTTAAAATGTAGGTTTAGCATTAATATACACAGCTATGATTTAATAAAAAAAAAATAAAATAAAAATAATAATACAAAAAAAATAAAAAAAATAAAATGTAGGTTTATTGCCAAAGTTAAGGCACTCCGTTTGGGGGCACGAAGACCACATATCAACGGGGAGTTCTACCTGCAGTGTGGTGTGGATAAGGGAAGATGCTCTCGGGCAGAGGTCTCAGACTCCAGTGCCTTTAAGGGCCAGGCAAGTACTGAAGGGAGTGACGTGGACAGAGTGGGTCTGCGGTGACCTGGAGAGCTGGGTCCCTATCTACAGTGGAGCTGCTACCCCATGCCAATTAATTGCTGCTACGCAGAATACCAGATTTATATCTTTAAAATCTCTCACCATCTAAAAATGTCACCCATCAGGTATCTAAAGATGAAACCAGGGTGGGCTGGGTGGCTCACACCTGTAATTCCAGCACTCTGGGAGGCAGAGCCAGATGGATTGCTTCAACTCAGGAGTTTAAGACCAGCCTGTGCAAGAGTGAGATCTGTCTATAAAAATAGCCAGGTGTTGTGCTAGGCACCTGCAGTCCCAGCTACTCCGGGGGCTGAGGCAGGACCACTTGAGCATAGGAGTTTGAGGTCGCTGTGAGCTATGATGCTCCGGCACTCTACCCAGGGCGAGTGAGTGACTCTGTCTCAAAAACAACAAACAAAAAACAAAACACAAAGATGAAACCCACTGTTCCACAGAGACACCCTCCCCCTCAAAACGAAGAAATAAAGATGAAGCCACTGGATTTAGCGACTCACTTCCAACCGCGTATGGAAAGGGAAACAGGTGCTTTACAGTGAAAATCCAGCAAACACGACCTTACTTACTAATTAACCAAGTGATCAAGGTCAACATTACCAACGATGTCATGGGAATGTCATGTTCCCCTGAAATAAGCAAGAGAAGAGCACTGGAGCTCCGTGGTATCCCTTCCAAAAATCCATTAACTCCAGTGTAATCATGTTTTTGTTTTTTGAGACAGAGTCCCACTCTACAACCCTAGGTAGAGTGTTGTGCCATCACAGCTCACAGCAACCTCAAACTCTAGGGCTCAAGCAATCCTTTTGTCTCAGCCTCACAAGTAGATGCAACTATAATACCCGGCTAGTTTTTCTATTTTTAGTAGAGACGGCATCTCACTCTTGCTCAGGCTGGTCTTGAACTCCTGGGCTCCATTGATCCACTTGCCTTGGCCTCCCAGAGTGCTGGGATTACAGGCGTGAGCTCCCGTCTAATCCTAAGAAACACATCAGATAAATTAAAATTGAGAGACGTTCTGCAAAAAGCCTGCCTAGGACTCCCCAAACTATCGAGGTCTGAGAAACTGTCACAGACCAGGGAGACTGAGGAAGTGGGTTATCGTGTTACCTTGGACTAGATCCCAAGACCTAAAAGAGGCCATTAATGCAAAAACCGGTAAAATCCACATCAGGTCTGGAGAACGACTAATAGTAACGAGCTGGTGTTGATTTCTGAGTTTTGACAAATGTCTGGAGGGACATGTTAGCATTTGGGGATGTGGGACTGGGTGAAGGACGCGTGAGAACCCTCTACGCTACCTTTGCAACTTCTCTGCTAATCTAGTGTTATTCCAAAATGAAAAGTTTATTTTTAAAAATATAGCCCAGGCCAGAGAGAACCACTTGCAGGTTGGACTCAAGCTGACAGCTGGAGGAGCCAGCATCCCAGCAGAGCTGCCCACAGAAGCACCTGGGACAGTCACCTGCTCTGGCACCAACTCCAAGGCCAGCCTCTTGCCATGGAGGTTGGATGCTGCCTGGATTCACCTCCTCTCCAGAAGAAAGGAACATCCTGGGAGGGAAAGCCAGCTAATATACAAGTTTTACTGAACTCTTCCCTGTGACACCAAACACTTGGCGTCGACGAGAGTTGCACTCGTCTGCACTAAACCTTCATGAGAACATCAATATTCGATTTAGAGCAGCACTTAACACAAGAAGTCACCAAGAATATTGACCAGCCAATTACTATCTCTTTGGAGAAGAGAAAATTCCTTTGTTTTCTGGTAAAATGATGCTCCCACCTGAGACCAGGGCTGGAAGCAGTGAATCCCTTGAGATCCCTTGGCAGACATCCTGTTCTCTGCCAGATTTTATTCAATTTGAATAAAGTATGTGCTCCCTAGATGGCCTCTGGGCAGAGCTGTATGATAAAATTATCCCAGAAAGCCGTCCCAGAACACGGAGACACAGAATGTCACTAAGGAAGGAGCACATGGCCTGTCCCCTCTTTTACTGGTTCCTTCCAGGATAACAAGAGGCTGAGGTCAGGACTCACTCACTCGGAGTCTGGAAAGGGAAGGGCACACAGGGAAGGTCTAGAGCCACTCACATGCTTATTTTTCTCTCCCACAATGAGGCCTCCACTTAATGAAATGTCCTTGAAAGACAATCTTGCTAGTGAAGAGATCAGGGCGAGGAGCCCTGCCAGCAAGCAGGGAGACAAAGCTAGCCTCAGCAGAAAAGGCTCTTCTACGCAGCCTGTGGGCACATGAGGGCTGATGGCCACACAGGAGGGATTTCCACAGACCTCGCGCTCTCTGAGGCCCCACATACCTGGTGCAGGCTGCCCAGCACAAAGCAGGCATTCAGGGACTATCTGCCAAGCCCCAGGTGGCAGACACCAGGCCACTACGGGGACAGCAGTTAACCCGAGTTGTAGGTCCATGGGAGGCCTCATCAGGCCCTCCCAACTCAGCTCTGAATGCATGCTGGCCTGTGGTTTGGGTCACAGCCCTGAGCCACAGAGAGCTTCTAAGGCCTGAGACATAGGAATTCCTCCTGTCTCTAACCCAAAGGAAGGAACTGCATCCTAGCTCTAAGAAGCCATGGGAAAATGAGCCAGACTTTTATTCACTGTCAGAAACTGTTTCCCAAAGAGAAGCAGGTGGTGGGATGAGGGCAGACCCTCCGGGGTTCACAGCGACCCTCCTGCTCTCAGAAGGGGGCGCTCTCTGAACGAGCTGGCAGGTGCAGAATGGCCCACAGCGCATAAGAGCTGGCAAATCCCAACTTTCTCCCTGGTTCCCTTCTGAGGTGACATGGTCCCATTACTGGGTAGGGGAGGGCATCCAATGGACCCAAGACACCCACCCTCATATCTTCAGATTCTGGAGGACACACTTCTGGGAAGGGCAGGGCCAGTCGCCCTGAGTATTCACTATGGGGAAAGGTGCCTCTAGGTCTGAATAACACATATGCCATTTTCAAGAGCACCTTGTATTTCTGAGACATCCACACAGAAGCTTGCGTTGTTTTTTTGTTGTTGTTGTTGTTATTGTGGGTTTTTTTTGCAGTTTTTTTTGGCCAGGGCTGAGTTTAAACCCGCCACCTCTGACATATGGGACCAGCACCCTACTCCCTTGAGCCACAGAAGCCACCCAGAAACTCGCGTTTTTTTAACACACACACGAGTGTTTAATTATACACATGCAGATTATTTCATAGACACCACCTTAAATCCACCAACTCCTCACACAAGGCGTGGTTTCTCCCTGTGGTTTCAAAGGCCCTTTAATGGTCACCCATGAGCACGGCTGTCCCCGCAGGATATCTGCACTTACCAACAGCTATTCCTGGTGGGCCACCGACCAGACCACCGACAAAGGCCACGGCCCCGGTGACCAGGGCGCCCCTCCCCGAGTGCTTGACGGCCGCCTGCATCTTCCTCCCCTCGGAGACGGTGCAAAGCAGCTTCATCATATCGCCTACCACGAGGGGCATCCTGCTGTGCCTTAGGGAGAAATTTCAGAGAGCTTTAATGGGCATAAGAGTATTTCCACCCAACGTGACTCTTCCCAGAGTTCTGGGAAGGACAGCAGCTCCGCTGTGCGCATGATAGCATCCAGTGAAAAGTTCTTTGCCACAGAAAAAGCTGGGCAGCAGTTAGTTAATAAGCAAACAGAAGCGGCAGAGAGGAGGAAATGTCTCTCTGCCCTCTGGTTAGCGTCTGAGTTGTGACAGGTTAAGGCACAACCCAGCCACACGTCCTCCCAGCTCATCACAAGGGCAGCAGGACTGACCTCTCCCACGTCAGTGGCCTTTCAGCTGCCTCTGATAATCCCCTATACACAAAGCCTGGCAGAGACCAGAAAGTCACGGCCTCATAGCCTTTTTGTCTATGACAGGGCATCTGAGCTGATGCCAGGCCATGGAAAGAGAAAAGAGAGGACTCGAAGGCCAGGCTGGCCACTTGCCCGCTGTGTGACCCAGAGCGTCAGATTCCTCGCCTCTCGGATGCAGAGGTGGCTTCTAGTAAGATGTGACTAGAAGGATATGACATGCTTGGCACGGCCTGGGACACTGCAGGCCCTTAGCACACGAAGGCTCTAAGTGAACGTGCTGTGACTCAGCACACCACGAGCTCCCTGCAGCAACTGCTCTCAAAAGCAACATGTGGGGCGTTAAAAGCAAGGCTGAGATGAAGCACTGGAGAATAAAATACATCAAACAATTCCAGGGGCTGGGGAAACATGAATGGACGGATGGGTGGATGAACGGGCCTGTAGAACAATTGACCCCAAGTCTCTGGAGTCAGGAAACTGCTGCCAAGCTCGCTGGGGAAATAGCAGGCGAGGGCAGGGCAGGTGCTGAGGGCCCAGAAACTGCTGGGCTGCCTGGATGGGCTATGAAGGAAAATTGAAAGGGCCACAAGGCAGGTGCTTCTCAGAGCCCAGCAGGAAACAAGGCTGGGCTGGCAGCTCATTTCTCTAAGCTTCCCTTTCCTCCCAGGCTGAACCACTGAAACAGTTGGTAAAGGGGGCTGCGGTTCACACCTGTAATCACAACGCTCTGGGAGGCCGAGGTGGGTGGATCACTTGAGCTCAGGATTTCGAGAGACCAGCCTGAGCAAGATCAAGAGTCCAACTCTAAAAATAGCCGGGCGTTGTGGCCAGGGCTTGTAGTCCCAGCTATGGAAGGCTGAAGCAGGAGGATCACTTGAGCCCAAGAGTCTGAGGTTGCTGTGAGCTGGGGGAGCTTTAGACTGAGGAACAGAGTGACAAGGTCTAAAAACAAAAAAGAAACAGTTGCTGAAGGAGCCTGACTGAGGAAGTTGTAGGCAGATCCTATGGCACAGTATCTTTTGGCTGTATGAGTTTTTTTTGGTCCAAGGAAGACCAAGGACCATAAGTCTCTAATGGTAACTTTCTCCCAGTCCTGGGAGAGAATTTTGAGCCCTTAGAACAAGTCCCCGTCAGTCTACCACATTACTACACAGTCAGGTTCTCAAGAGTTTCTCCCCAGTCCCAGAAGGGGGGAGGGCTGCGCCTGTGCTCCAGCCCCTGTAAATTTCCCCTGTTCCTTCTGATACAGGTCAGACCAGTGATTCTCCAGGGGTGCAGGGATGGCTGAAGATTCTCTTGGGCACAGCTGGTGAGGATGGGCATGATCCCACATTTCCAACAAGCTCCCAGGCTCTTCTGACCTCACTTTGGGCAACAGGACCAAGAGGACATGACCCAGGGGTTGGATGTTTGAAAAACAGTCTCGAATTCAGAAATTTGGAACAGGCCTCCCCCCACCCATGTGTCTTCTTGACCCAAAGGGGTAGGAGAGGGGCAGAAGGGCTGCCTTGCCAGGTTGCCCCAGGGACTGGAGAACCCAGGCCTGCCCACTCCTGTTCCGGCTGCCTTATGTCTCGTATCTGCCGCACACCTCCTGGCTTCTAGGCCCTGCCCCAGCCGCTCTGCTTCCAGATAGCCTGAATGCCTCCTTCTCCTCTGTGAAAGAGAGCCCCCCTCCACTACTCCAGTGGACAAGGTTTGCCTACACACAAGTGTCATGACAATTAAATGGCATTATCACAGCAAAGGGACTGAACAGGGCAGAAGCTGCCCAGAAACCGGGAGCTAGAGGGTGCAGCCCGATTCCCCCAGTAGCCTCGGTCCTGAAAAGCTACACTAACAAAGTGAGTTTTACTCCAAATACATATTAAGATAACCACAGGGAATAATTTTACAGTAAACCCTTTTAAAAAGCTAGAATACTACTGTAAAATATCTAATCACCTTTCCGCCTAGCTCTGGTTTATACCCAGCTTTGCATTTATCCACTCTACTGGCAAAGATGCGCTGCCCAGGTCTTAGGAAGACCCCTTTGGAGGCTACAGGGGACCTCCCATTCTCGGGGTGTGAGGACCCTGCAGAGGGCCATGCTTGCTTGGTCTGGCTTCCACTCCTAAAATGGAATCTCTGCAAAATTATGGCTCTGTACTCTCAAAACAGTATTTGCATAGCAAGAAAACACATGTAAAAGAGGCAGATATATACCCATATCAACTGTATTGTCTATCAAAAAACAAAAAAAACCCCATGGCTTCTGACCTGCTCCAAATGACTTTAAGTCAAAATCCACAGGGGCTAATGAGGCATCCTTGCACAAATGCTACTTCCAACCACCGCCTGGCCACCACCATGCAGGCACCCAAACCCAAGCCCAGGGCTCTGTAGAACAAGAGGGCAGCAGGTAGGATGGCGTGTGGAGGGCAGGAGGAGAAAGTGGCCCAACTCCAGCTGGGTTTTAATAGTTCATGGTCCAGGCAGAGGCAGCATTGTGGCTGGCTGGATCCAAGGGAAAGCTGGTTTAATTTCCTTGTAAAAATCATTTTAAAAGTTAGTGCATCAGTTCCTTCCTCTTGTGGAAGGAAGGTTAGTAACCCCATCTCCTGAGCCCCTTCTACAAAGCTCAGCTTCCTGAATTCTCCAGGCTTGCCATATTGAGAGGGAAGTCCATTCTGCTTCTCTTTCCCCACCCTAAGGCTGCCTTTGTCTGTAAAAGACAGAGAAGTGGGTGAGGAGGGACGATGAGGACAGATCTCAGAGGGGTGGGAGTGTGGCGCCCCCCTCCCCCTGCACCGTATCACACCCATTTCCATCTCACATTTGTCCACAAGACAGGCCCTGATCCTGGGGAGCCCATCTGCCAGCCACATGGAAGGCAAATGCCAACTTGAAGCCGTGGTTTCTTGCAAGCACCCAGGCTGCTCCGAAATGTACAGAGAGACGGAGTCAGCCCACCTCTCTGACAGCAGCCTAGCTTTCTGAGTTCGGACCAGATTGTGAGGTGAGAGAGAACTCTTTCAGCTCACACAGACCTCCACACACCCTGTTCTAAAAAAAAAAAAAAACCTCTTAAGAGTCCGACTGATCTCAATCATCTGGAGTCTGTTGCAGTTTCAACTTCCCTGGTGGGATTTGCAGAACTCCACTGTAGGCTTTGGCTCTTGTAAACCTGGTCTTCCCCTCTCCAGGCCACAGGGCAATGCATTTTTGGATTAGCCCATGGAGATTTAAAAAAAAAAATCAGGTGCCAATATTTAAAAGAGATTTCACACATGCCTCAGATTTCTGATTTCTCTTGCAAAATCAGCAGACCAGGCCACATTGGCCTTGCTGTAGCAATGGAGGCCTGGGCTGAGCAGGGGCTGACCGCCCCACCGCCCACCCCGCACTCACAGGGTCCACGCTGGCCTCTCTGCACTGACCCTGCTGGCTGGTGCACGTTTGCCTCCCTAGGCGGCCCATGGTAGGTTCCTGATAACCTCTCAAGGTATCTTTGATTTTCTTTCTTTCTCTTTCTCTTTCTTTTTACAGCGCACTCAGGCCGCGTTTGCCAGGCCGGGCCCGGTTTATCGCTGGCACAATCACAGCGCGCTACAGCCTCACACTCGCTCAAAGGACCCTCCGCCTCGCCCGGGGAGCGGCTGGGACTGCAGACACCAGTGATTTGGAGAGGCTGACCAAGCTACCTGCCCCAGCATAACGCACCTCGCCTCCGGGACCGACATCTCTTAACCAGCGCCCAGATCCTCTTCCCAACCCGCGAGGCCCGCGCGCGTCCCCCGCCCGCACCCAGCCGCGCAGCGGGGCAGCCTGGCAGCCGCGGTCTAGCTCAGCCGGGCGCGCCTGCGAGGGGGAAACGGGCACCTAACACCGTCCCCGACCCCGGGCGGCGACCTCTGAGTCGCTCCCAGGCGCCGGGCACTGCGCTCGGGTCCCTCCCCCGTCCGCCCCCCCCCCCCCCCGCGCACCTTTACCTGGGCTACAGGCCGTCCGGCCGCGTGCTGCCCTGAGGTCAAGGGTCGGCTCTGCGCCCAGGGTCCCGAGGGTCCAAGCCCGGGACCAGGCCCTTCCCCGGGTGCGGAAGGGACCCCGCGGCACTTCCGGCCGCCCCTCCTCCTCCCCGGGCCCGGCCTTCCACGGCGACCGACGCTAGGCCAGGGCCGGGAGCAGGTGGCCCGGCCGGACAGGGCGCCAGGGCGGAGGCCCTGGGACCCGGGGCCGCGCGGCTGCTTCGTGTCCTGCCCCGGCCACACGCGCGTCTCGGATCCAGCTTCCCGTGCGCCTCCCCCAGCCCGGAGGGTCCCCCTGGGAGACCTGCTCTCCCTGTGGCCGTGGCCGAGGCCCCGGGAGCGCGGGGGTGTCTGGAGGTCAGAGGTGAGTGTGCGAGTCATTGTCACTCACCCGCGCGCCCCAGAAACAGCGCGGGAGCCCCCGGCTCCGGGTCCTGGGGAAGGAGAAGCTCCTAGCGGTCGGAGGCTGCGGCCGGTCCCACCTGCAGGCTGACCCCGGCCAGTCCCACCCGCAGGCTGAAGCCGACGCCGGAATCTTCCTGGAACGCTGCAAAGGGCAGGAGGGGCCCGGGGTCACAGGAGGGCCGAGGAATGACAGTACTCAAGCCCCCGCGCACCCCCACTCCCCGAGGTACTCATAGTCTGCCCCCCCATCTGAAGGAGGCGCCAGGGGGCTTTCTGTGGACGGGTCCTCTTCTTCCAGACAGACGGTCTGTAAAGCAGGCAGGGCCGCCATTGTCCCGGGCTGGTCAGCCTTTGTCCTGGGCTGGCCTGCTTTGTCCTGCCCTGGTCTGCTTTGTCCCGTGCTGGGCTGCCCCAGGCCACCCTGTGCGGAAGTGTCCGGACTGCAGCCTGAGCGCAGAGGCCCCGAAGCCCCTGCAGGTGGCCAGCGCTCTGCCTGACTTCCCAGGCGCTGGAGGCGCCCAGGGACGCAGCCCTTTCCCTCTGCCCAAGTCACTTTGTCACTTCTGCTCACCGGTTCCCTCAGAAGCCCTTAAACCTTTCCCATCCTATGTTGGAACCTGTCCAACATAATGGGGGTTTTGTTTGTTATTTTTTTGTTTATAAACAAAACCAAAAAACCCACTTTATGTAATAGATAATAAAATCATCAGTTGAGTTCATAGTTTTCTGTCTTTTACAACTGCAGGATAATTACAAGTCATCCACAACCTCGTTCCCGCCCCAAATAAGAACTGGGGAGTATGCGGGTGGCAGAAAAATTGGATTGGAAAAAGCTAATACCAGGCTTCCCCTGGCCGAAGTGGGCTGACCCCATCCGTTCCTGGTGAGAGCTTCTGCTGGACTTAGGGTGACTCCCAAGAGTGGGGTTCACAGAAGCTGAGCTGGCCGCCGGCCTCGGGCCTGCGCGCGCTGCTCTCCGCGGGCAGCTCCCTCTGGCGGCACCTGTGAGAAGTGGCGGCAGACGCCCTCCCCAGAGATGGGAGCAGGGAAAACGCTAGAAGGAAAAGAAGCTTGAAATTGCATCATGCACATTAGGTGAGACAAAATTATTAAGAAAAGACTATAACTGACTTACCACAACAAATAAGTAAGTGAAGTGATGGATGTGTTAATCAGTTCAATGTAAGCATTTCACTTGTATATCAAATCAGTACACTGAACCCCATAAATGCAGCAATGTACAAAGTTATGAGTTAATAATAAAAAAAATTTTAAAAAAAAAGCTTGAAAGTGGAGGCCTGCTAGAGAAGCTAAGCTGTAAGAAGTTCACGCAAATGGAATACTATTCTTTCATTAAAAATGGAGACTTTACAGCCTTTGTATTAACCTGGATGGAAGCAGAACACATTATTCTTAGTAAAGCATCACAAGAATGGAGAAGCATGAATCCTATGTACTCAATTTTGATATGAGGACAATTAATGACACGGTGGGGGGGAGGGGAGAGGGGAGGGGGTGGGGTCTTGGTGTGTGACATACCTTTTGGGGGCAAAACACAATTGTAAGAGGATCTTAACCTAACAAGTGCAATCGGTGTAACCTGGTTTCTTGTACCCTCCATGAATCCCAAACAATTAAAAAAAAAAAGAGGCTCGGGGCCTGTGGCTCAAGCAGCTAAGGCGCCAGCCACATATACCTGTGCTGGTGGGTTGGAATCTAGCCCACTCCCCCACCCCACCCCCACCAAATAGCAATGATAGCTGCAACCAAAAAAAAAAAAAAAAAGGCAGGGTGTTGTGGCAGGCGCCTGTAGTCCCAGCTACTTGGGAGGCAGAGGCAGGAGAATCGCTTGAGCCCAGGAGTTGGAGGTTGTCGTGAGCTGTGACGCTACGGCTCAACTTGCCAAGGCGACAACTTGCAGCTCTGTCTCAAAAAAAAAAAAAAAAGAAAAGAAAAGTTCACGCTGCTATTCAAGCTGTGGGCATCCCGGGCCCCTCATTCTGATGTGAATGAAATCACAAAACGATGGCACTCTGAAGCTCAGAAGTGGAGCACCAGGGGACACATTTCCTAGTAGCAGCCGGGGCCTCCTGCAAAATTTGTCCTGTGAACTAAGCACAGAGCAGTGGCCATCCAGCTATGGTCAATATGCACTGGCCTGGCATGTGGCCAGCGCTTTCACGATGCTTTTGATGACTTTGGGGGAAGTTACCCAATGTCTCTGTGCCCCAGCGTCCTCATCTGGGAAATGGCAATAATGATAGTGCCCATCCCATACGGTTGTTCTGAAGATTAAAGGAAGGAAGTGAAGAAATATTGATTATTCTTATTTACATTGTAGGATAGGCAAATGAACAGCTTCTCCAAAGTCCCAAACGTGAGGTGCCCAGAGTAACATGAAATCCAATTCTGCCCCAGCCCCAGGAAAGCCCTTTTCCTGACCGGCCTGGGTGTCCCTGGGGTGCTAGGCTGTGTGCCTGGGGCCAGCCAGAGCCACAATGCAGAGGGAGCCCCTCAAGCCAGCATTCTACCTTCCCTCCAACTCTTTCCACAGGCTGAGTGCACAGGCTTCTAGCTTGGGTGGCTCTTCCAGGATAAAGCTACTCACCCAGACCCATGGCTATGATGCCATGTACAGGCCACACCCACAGCCTCTGCTGTCTCTTAACACACACTGCCATACAAGTAAACTTGGTATCAGTTCGAAAGCCAAAATTTTATGGTTAGTGTTCTTTCCTTTTTTCCCCAAACCTTTTTTGAGATAGAATCTCACTGTGTCACCTGGGTAGAGTACTGGGGCATCATCATAGCTCACAGCAACCTCAAATTCCTGGGCTCAAGTGATCCTCCTGCCTCAGCCTCCCAAGTAGCTGGGACTACAGGTGCCCACCACAATGCCCAGCTATTTTTAGAGATGGGGTCTCTGGCTCAGGCTGGTCTCAAACGCCTGAGCTCAAGTAATCCACCCACTTCAGCCTCCCAGAGTGGTGGGATTACAGGTGTGAGCCTCTGCACCCAGCCCCCAAATGCCTTCTTCATGCCAAACTGATCAGTGTTCTGTTTATTTTAAATTGCCTCCAAAAAAGTCACTACAGTCTTTTTTTTATTTTTTATTTTTTAAGAGATGAGGGTCTCATTTTGTCACTCAGGCTGGAGCACTGTGGCACAATCATGGCTCACTGTAGCCCTGAACTCCTGGGCTCTAGAGATCCTCCCACCTCAGCCTTCCCAATGTGGTGGCATTAAGAAATAAGCCTTGGGAGGCCAGGCACAGTGACTAACAAACACCTATAATGCCAGCACTCTGAGAGGCTGAGGCCAGAGGATTGTTGAGCTCAGTAGTTCAAAACCAACCTGAGGAAGAGAGAGACCTCTGCCTCTACTAAAATAGAAACATGAGCCAGACATGGTGGTGGGTGCCTGTAGTCCCAGCTACTCGGGAGGCTGAGGCAAGAGGATCTCTAGAGCCCAAGAATTTGAGGTTGCTGTGAGTTGTGATGCCACAGCACTTAACCCAGGGTGACAGAGTGAAAGTCAGTCTAAAGAAAAAAGAATAAGGCCTTTGCGAAGTGATGAGTGACCTGGTAAAAGAGGCCTGAGAGAGCTTTTTTGTCCTTTTTGCCATGTGAGGACCCAGCGACAAGGTGCCCTCTGTGATATACAGATTCTCACCAGACGTGGAATCTGCTGGCGCCTCGACCTTGGACTTCCTCAGAACTGTGACAGATCAATTGCTGTTGTTCATAAATTCCCCAATCTAAGGTGTTCTGTTATAGAGGCCCAGACAGACCAATTTACTCCCTCTGGAACCTGTAGGGACACTGCTTCCCAGGTGGGCACATCAATCCTCCGTGCCCCTCGGCTGGCAGCTGCGTTTCTGCCTCTGTTGCCACATGGAGCGCCCTTGAGCTCCTTCCTCTGTGTCCAGATTTTCCTCTTGTTATAAGGACACAAGTCATATTGCATAAAGGGCCCATCTAGTAACCTCACTTTAACTCCATTACATCTGCAAAGACTCTATTTCCAAGTAAGATCACACAGTGACCAAGTTAGGACTTTAACATTACCTTTCTGGGTCATACAGTTCAACCCCTAATGCCAGGTGTCTTAATCTGTTTTCTGCTGCTCTAACAGAATACCACAGACTGGGTAATCTGTAAAGAAAAGAGATTTATTTAGTTTATGGTTCTGGAGGCCAGAAGGTCAAGGGTAAGAGCCTTCTTCCTGTGTCATAACCTGGCAGAAAGCCTCACATGGAGAAAGAGTGTGAAGAGGAAATGGGAGGCTGAAATCATCTTTTATCAGGTGCCCACTCTCAAAATAACAGCATTGATCCATCCCCGAGGGCCAAGCCCTCATGACCTAATCACCTGTGAGCTGACCTACCTCTTAATACTACCACAATGGCAATTAAGTTTCAACAGGAGTTTGGGAGGAGACGTTCAAACCACAGCACTCAGCAGATGCCAGCCATGATTATGATCATCTGAGCAGGTGCGGGGTACATAGATGTCCACTCCATGGCACAGTAAACATAACTGCCTCAGGCCAGGCCTATGTCGAGTTTGCAGTGAGCAGGGGGACCATCCAGCCACCTGCCTCTGGTCCTGAGCGAGCTTAGTTCTGGAAGGGTTGTAGAAGGACAAGGCGGCTCTGGGACTGGTAATGATCTTGTCCTTGGCTTCATCACTGTTCTTTTAAATAATTAATTCAGCTTCTTCCTTGGTGTTTACATCCTTCAAATATTTGTAGACGGTTATCATGTCCCTTTAGTCACCACTTAGCTCCACTCGACATATTTGCTGTGGTGTTGAGTGTGTGTTACCATCGTCATTGTTATTATTATTATCTCCCCGCACACTCCCTCAGTCCCCTGGCCAGCGTTGTGAATTTCCTCCAGGTCCCCAAACTTCCAAATGCCAAGTTAAATAGGACAGGACATTGGAAGTCGGTAGTGGTGACAAGGGACAGCTTACAGACCCTCCTGCTCATAATCCTCTCTAATTCTCATCAGTTTCCCCAAAGCCATAGCTGCCAAAAAAATAGACAAGCTAAGTAAAAAAAAGTGTGGTCATGGTGCAAACATAGCTTCCAGACAACCCCGTACCTGTCGTTCCTGATCAGATAACCCTCAATTTCCTTAATTATGAGATGAGGATGAGAATCCCTGCTCTCAACAACCCGGGATTGACGGGGAAAAACCAAGAAGTGCTTTGTAAACTAAAAAGCAGGGAAAGTGGTGGTACTGGCCGTGCCGCCAACATACGATGGGTTTTACAAAACATTCCAGGGTTGACTGTTCTCAAAAGCTAGAAATTCTAAGTTAGAATTTGCAAATGAACTCGATAGCGCTGAGATTCACCCTAAAATCTGTCTATTGAAAACAGAATATACGGAGATGCCCTACTTCCAATTCTACGAGTAGATGTTAGTATTCCAAATAAAGCGTGGGACCCAGAGCCGGGGGGTGGGGAGGCTTGGAAGCACGTTACAGATGGTCCTGACAGGACTTTGGAAGGTTACCCTGCTATAAAAGATTTTTTTTGTTTAAACCCACCTTTCATTTTAAATCCCGCTGAAGGGCCCTTCTGTACTCAGAACACTTATTTTCAGTCTGAGAAGAATGATTTTCAATGGTTCTGTTGAACATGCACTTCTTACACAAGTGTTTCTATAATTATCCTGTTTCAGTTATAATACAGTTTCTGGAACAATAGGACTTTTATTGTATTGCCATATCTGTTATAATAGATGTTTTATTACAGAAAATTATAGTAGAGTCACTATTACGATTCTGAAGTTTTTATTTCACATTGCTCATAGGATGGAATTTTTTTTCTCCCAACAGTTTTACTTGAATGCTGCTTTGGAACTTGGGAGGAGGGTGGTTTTTCTTTTTTTTTCAGATCTGTTTTTGTCCAGTGGCAGACTATCGTCCGTGGTACTTGTTTGCCTGTGGGATACACAATTTAAGAAGTAAAAGTCACCCAAATTATCTATAGGAATCTGGCTAATTTTCCTATTATTGCTGAAAACATCTCCATATGAAATGGAGCTGATAAGCTATATCTTGAGAGGGGATAAATAATACTAATACTAGTGTAGTAACAGCAGAGAAGTTGAAACCTCAAGGCACATTCAGGCCAGATAATACCCCTTTTTCACACAGCTCTGAGGAGCCAAGTCATTTTTATTATTTATTTTATTTTTTTTTTTGCAGTTTTTTGGCCAGGGCTGGGTTTCAACCCGCCACCTCCGGCATATGGGGCCAGCGCCCTACTCCTTTGAGCCACAGGCACCGACCCGAGCCAAGTCATTTTTCTCAACTAAGGTCCTCAAAGGTCACAGTGTCCAAACTGCAGGGGCACTGCAGCTTCCAACAGGTCTGCAGAGAATAGGGCCCAAAGGAAGGGGAGTACGTGGGGGACGCACGCCACCTGCACCTAGCTTAGCACCCTGCTTTAGGTCTCTAGTCACCGCATCCCTAAAACAAAGGCCCTGGGCCTCGTCTGTGCTGGGGGCTGGGTGAGGACACTGCACTTGCCCCTGGCCACCCGTGACTGGAGCAGGACAAAGAGCTCAGCCCCTCCATGTGTGCACTGGGGAAATGATTAGGCGTCAAGGAAACGTGGCCTGTGGATTGGAGAGGAATTGGAAGTCTCCCAAACAATGCCCGTTGTTTGCTGTTGTTGTTTGCATGGAGCTGCTTTTCTTTTAAGT
The DNA here is from genome assembly GCA_963574355.1 of Loris lydekkerianus. NCBI lineage: Eukaryota > Metazoa > Chordata > Mammalia > Primates > Lorisidae > Loris > Loris lydekkerianus. Next base: position 39,124 of record CAUYPK010122246.1, read on the forward strand.
TTCATCAAGTAATTTGCATGCCATTTCAATAAAGTAAATGAATTATTATGGCCCAGTTTTTGTTTTATTTACATAAACTCTTACTTTCCTTTATAATTGAAATAATTCCGCCCCAGGCGGGATGCTGGGTCCAGGCACTAAGCCTCCTTTCTGAGAGCTGGAGAGCTAACTCTCCTGGGAAACCCTGCATTTGTCCTGGCTGCCCACCTTGGCACTGGGAATAAGCTAGAACATCAATCCTCTCATGTTCTTTTTCTTGCAGGGAAGAGCCAGAATGTCTATGTAGAAGGGGTTCAGAAGGGGAGGAAGGGCCGGAAGGGGAGGAGCTTCCATTTCACTTTCTCCAGGCCTGAGCTCTCCACAGGGTTACTTTGCCTCAGCCCCTCCAAGTAGCTGTGACTACAGGCACCTGCCACAAAGAAGCTGACTTCTTCCAAAGGGAAGGACCCACGAGGCAAAGCAGAAAGTCTACATTTCAGGTTACACACCATCACTTGGGCAACATCCTCCCTGTTAAACATACCCGGCCTCATGTCACTTGGGCAACATCCTCCTGGTTAAACAGACCCGGCCTCATGTCAGTGTGCTTGGGAACAAAGGCGTGGTGGCTAGTAGGCCTGAGTCATAGAGGCCTCTCCGAGACGGTTATCACAAACGGTTACCAGTAATGTTGTTTGGTAGGGGCTTTTTGAAGATCCAGAAGAGAGTGCTATTTAGCGAAAGCCATTATTTCTTACTTGTCTTTTTAGTCAGTGCAAATAAATTGGCCGGTTACCTTAAGGGTATCCCAAGCCAACAAATGTGGCCTCAGGGCCTTCTCAGTGCCAGCTCCTCTTCCAGATGGGGACTAGAATGGGAGCGAAGAGAGATAAAGTCTCCATCTTGGGTCCCCGATGTTCCAGAGAAGGAAACCTAAGTGAATGTGCAAACATAGCAAGTAGAGCCGTAAAACTACAGAGGGTGAGTGTACGCGATGGGGTCAACTGGGGGAGCGGGGAGGCCAAGCTCTGTGTGCCAAGGTTGGAGGTCTGTACACCTCCGTCCTCCCCAAATTAGAAATCTGAGATGGCCCTGACATTCCTGTAAGCCACACCTTTCCGTACAACAACCGACTGGGTGAGATGGATTTGTGATGGTACCACTCCATGGAATATCCCCTTTCCCTGAATGTTAGATCCACAGGGAAAAATCTGTTATGCCTTATTTACCTGGTATCTCTGGTGCCTAGAACAGCATTTTTCTTTTTCTTTTTTTTTTTTTTTTTTGAGACAGAGTCCCAATTATGTCACCCTTGGTAGAGTGCTGTGGCATCACAGCTCACAGGAACCTCAACCTCTTAGGCTTAAGCAATTCTCTTGCCTCAGCCTCTCCAAGTAGCTGGGACTACAGGCACCTGCCACAATGCCCAGATGTTTTTTTTGTTGTTGTTGTTGTCGTTGTCATTGTTATTTTAGCTGGCCCCGGCTGGGTTCGAACCCGCCAACTTTGGTATATGTGGCTGGCGCCGTAGCCACTGTGTTATGGGCACCGAGCCTAGAACAGCATTTTCCAACCTTCTTTACCTCATGGTACACTTGAGCCAATAGTTTTAAAAAAGAGTAAAAAAAGAATATTCTTACTGTGCTTTGAATGTCTTAAATTAAAAATTATTAAATTAAAAATGTCTTAAATTAAAAAGAATTTAATTCAGATCTTTAAAAATTTTCGCCACTCTCCTAAGAGCCTCTCATGGCACACCTGGGTGCCAGGGCACCCTGGTTGAAAATCACTGGCCTAGTAGAATGACCGGTACATAATTGGCATCAGTAATGACCATGGTTAATAATGATTACCTAAAGCTTATCCACCTTGTTTGGTGACCCTAAATCTTTCAGGTAACTAGACACGCCCCCTTTACATGAATAAGTAAAAGTAACTCCAGCCCGTAATTCCCTTACAGGGCAACATCCACCCGGCATCTCTGAACGTCATGGAGAGGTGCAGAGAGACCCACCTCTTGGTTTCTGCTGAGTGGGAGCCCTGATGCCTGGCTCTTTCTGGTGCCTAGCCTCACTTCCTTCTCAGCTCCTGTCGTCCCCTCTCTGCTTAGCCCACCTGGCCTGGGTGAACGGGGAATTCCAGATCTTCCCGTGGACTTCTCCAAAACCTCTCTAACACAAAGTGGGTGGCACTGTGGCCTGTGGCTGTCAGGTCTGCATTGGCTGGACAGAGATGTGACAGCATGACCCCAAGTGGCCTGAAAGGGGATATTGAGACATCCTGGCTTTTTTTTTTTTTGACAGATTCTCACTCCGCTGCCCTCACTAACCTGCCATGGAGTCACAGCTCACAACAACCTCAAACTCTTGGTCTCAAGCCATGCTCCTGCCTCAGCCTCCCGAGTAGCTGGGACTACAGGCTCCCACAAGGCCTGGCTAGTTTTTTCTCCTTTTAGTAGAGACAGGGTCTTGCTTAGGCTGGTCTTGAACTGCTGAGCTCCAGCAATCCACCTGCCTCAGCCTCCCAGTGTGCTGGGATCACAGGCGTGAGCCACCACACCCTGCTGAGTTTTTTGTTTTTTTCAATAGCATTTTTCATTTGGCCCATACGTAGGTAATACGCAGACATACATGTGTGTGTACACATGTGCATGCCTAACAAGGCTACTGGTTAAAATAAAGAAAAAAATCACCTTGAGAAAACAAATCTTGAGGGAGTTTCTTTCAAGCTATGTTGGTGCAGGCTATGCTGTGTCTACAGGACCATTGTCCCTGCAGTGACTTCCGGAGCTTCCTGAGATTGTTCTCAAAAGACTGTTGATCTGAGTAGCAGCAAAGTGGAGCTGCAGCCATTCTGTGGACAGGTGGACTGAGGGAGAAGGTCAGAGGGCATTGTAGAGTGATTTGCAAAGTCTCAAACAGAAATATAACATCTTTCATCCTCTGTAGAGTCTGGAGCTAAATTCACACCTTTTTTTTTTTTCCCTTCCCTCACTTAAAATCAAATCTCGCCCTTAATACTTCCTTTCAGAACTGCACGAAAAATGATACTGCCTTCTCGTGCATACGAATTACCCAAAGTGTCTGAGAATAAGCCCCCACTGCAGCATGCTAATGCCTTTAACCCAACTAAATTTAATGCTGCTGAGCCCTGATTAAGGCAAAAGTGTCTTTTTATTTTAGGAGACGTTTAGGACAGTTCGCATCACCCTGCACAGATGTCCTGAATCGATTGTGGGTGAACTATGAACAGAGCATATGCTCCCCGAATCTGTTTTCTGAGCCAGGGAGGGTGATGAATTCTGATGTGGGTTGAGGCCAATGGTGGCATCTGCCTCCCCTGCGCACAGCAGGCGAGTCCTTCTCTGGACACCAGTGTGACACCTCCCTCGCTGTTGGTCTGGGAAGAGGTGATGCGTGTTCATTTGGAACCTCCTGCTCCGGCTCTGTGCTTTCTGCAGAGCTCAGGGGGGTGATGCGTGTTCATTTGGAACCTCCTGCTCCGGCTCTGTGCCTTCTGCAGAGCTCAGGGGCCCCCTGCAATTATTTGCTGGAGGAACATAGGAAGCATAAAACATGATACTTCATTCTAAACATTTATCCTCTAAACATAAATCTGTGTGTATAAACATCTGACGACTTCTCCTTAGAGAAAAAGCACCGAAAGGAGCCTCTGCTGTAAAAAATTTCCTTTAACTGTGGTTTTTGCCCAGGTAGAATTTTTAGGCTTCCCCGCTGAGCTCAGGACATGAGCCGGAGCTAACGCTAGGGGGCGGCATAGATCAGGAAATGCGGGATTTTAATCTGAGCGTCTCCCTTCACCTGCACCCTTTCAGCTACAATGAAATTATTCTAGATATACCCAATCTGAAAAATCTGCGTAGCCTGTGCTGACATGGAATTTCAAGGTCGGCTGTGAGTTGCAAAACGTCCGTCTGACATACACTTCGTGTTTTTGTAGTATCTTAAGTACTTTGTATTCTTATCCTGATAGCTAAATCCCACTCATTTAGTTGGGAGGCAATTCCGGGAAGCAGGGACGAGGCACCAGGGAAAGTGACACAGGGATGGAGGACCAGCTGATACCCCGATGTGATAGATATGGAGGCTGGTCACCTCTGCAGGCAGCCAGGGACAGTCCCTGGGGACGCCTGAGGCGGACACACACAGGAGGCCTTTCAGAATTGTCTGTTGAGCCCCCAGTGGCTAAGGGTTCCCAGGGATGTACTGCACTTAAGCCCCTGTACTTCCAGGCTGCATATATTCACTGAAGGGCTTTCCTATGCCACAGGTCAGGGAAACCCTGGCTGAAAGCAAACAGCATGCTCGAGGCAAGGTGATCTGGAGTTTGTACCAAATGGCTCCCCACAGCCAGAGCCAAGAGGCCGTGCACAGGACAGGTCTGATTCATTCAGGCCCCGCATCGAATTCACTCTGTCCCCAAGTATTGGAAGAGGCGGCCAGCAGAAGTCTCACCATGAATGTTCCTGGAGCTGTGCAGATTCAGAGCCCCGCCCTTCCCCCCACCCCAGCCACCCCAGCTGGCCCTCCCTTCCTGGCCACACTGGCCATCCCATCTGGCCCTCAGACCCACCCACACCAGCCATCCCAGCTGGCCCTCCCTCTGCCCACACACCGGCCATCCCAGCTGCCCTCACTCTTGATGGGTATGTTGGCTTGTCTAAGTCATGTGCCAGGAGAGGCAGCCATATCTTCACCCTGAGGCTCTGAGTTCTTCCTTGCGGTGTCTTTGTTGTGACCTGTGACCCTGCGGCTGCTGCCTCTGCCTATCTATCTGTATTGCAGGCTAAAGACTCACCCAGGACATCCCAGGGGATCCCCTGAGTCCCAGACTTACTCATCCCCTCACTGTGGCACAACAGGACTGGGGTCCCCACCACTGTAATCACTACCTTTGTGTGTGTGTGTGAGATGAAACATACAACATAAAATGTGCCATTTTGACTGTATTTCAGTGTTCGATTGAATTAGATGGCATTAGCTAAGTCCATGCTGCTCTGTGACCATCATTGCTATGTCTGAAGTGTTTTCATCCACTCAGATAGAAGCTTTGAGATCATTAAGCATCTCAAAGCTCCGCCTCGCCTCCCCTCCCCTCAGCCCTAGTAACCACTAATCTACTTTCTGTCACTATGAATCTGCCAGTTAGTGCACATTTCATTTAAGCAGAATCACACGAGACCTGTCACTTTGTAACTGGCTCATTTCACCAAGCATGCTCCGTTCAGGGTCCGTTGGTGCTATGATGTGGATGGGATGAACTTGTTCTTGTTTACGGCTGAATAATGTTCCACTGTCTGTTCAGCACACACCACATCTTGTTTACTCACTTGCTGGTGGCGACTGGGGTTGTTTTCACCTTTTAGCTGCTGTGAACAACCCAGCAGGGAATGCTGGCAAACAGGCGTCTGTCTGAGTTCCTGCTTTTAATTCTTTTTGGTGTATATTTAGAAGTGGAATTGCTGGGTAGTAGGGTAATCCTATTTTTAATTTTTTAGAAACTGCCATATTGTTTTCTATAATGGCTATGCCATTTTTTATTCCCAACAGTGTACAGAGATTCCAATTTCTTTTTGTTTTTACAATTTGGGCCAGGGCCAGGCTTGAACCCACCACCCCCGGTATATGGGGCCAGTGCCCTACTCCTTGAGCCACAGGCGCCACCCAGAAATTCCAATTTCTCACCACACTTTTTATCTTCTGCACTTTTTTGGATAGCAGGCTTTCTCATATAAGTTTTAGTATCTCGTTTTGGTTTTGAGTTGCACTTACCTAATCGTTCATGACGTTAAGCAAACTTCCATATGGCCATTTATATATTTTCTTTGAAGACACATCTATCCAAGTTCTTTGCTCATTTTTTTTAATTGAATTGTCTTTTTGTTATTTAGTTGTAGGGGTTCTTTATATATTCTGCTTATTAGATACGGACAATGCAACTTACACCATTCCAAACTTATGAATGGGGGCTCCCCATAAGGATAACTCATAATTAAATAATCAAATGAATAGTTTGGGAACTAGTTTCTTCATGCATGTAAAGAAAGCCTCATGGACTAAGCAGTTCAGGGGCACAGCGTCTTTGCACTGGTGGCTGGTTTCATAGGAGGTAGAGAAACAGCTGATAAACACATGAACACAGAATCACAAGATCCAGAGCCAACAAGTTAGGATGAGATAATTAGCTGCAGCCTCCCGTCCCACTGAAGCAGGATTGCTAAGCTTGAGGGTTCTAACCTTGAGTGGTCTATGAAGGTTTGCTATGCGGTCAGTGACGACATCAGCCGCTACAAGGCCATTTATGATGAGGAAAGAAAAAAGGCCGTGCAGACAGCCCTGGATACCTTTTCCAATAACTGACTTCAGTGGTCAGCTCCCCTCCTCCAGCAACAGAGTGCGATCCTGACTCTGCGGCGTCCACTCCCTCCGGTCCAGCACCATGGCCACCGTCACCTTCCAGTTAGAATCAGCACCTCCAAGACGCCCCTCTGGTAAGCAAGACCAGGATGCAACTTCCGTGTTAACCTTTAAAATTCTTTTTTGAATTTCTCCTATCTCCTATCGAACCTTTTTGTATAAATTTTTTTTTTTTATGTTCTATTTGTGCAATTAAAAGAAAGGGCACCATATATTTCCTGTAACTTTGTATTACAGGGCAGGGGTACTATTATTAAAGTGTTACATTGTATTATTATTATCACATATGAGCCATTGTTATTATTATCACTATATATGCACCATTCATCACGGGTCTGAATTGTATACGAATCTGACCTGAAGACATTCCAGGCATGTGTCTTCTCTGTAACCCAGGGACCACCTATAGATGATTTGGGAATATTTTCTCCCTCTCCATAGGTTGTCTCTTCACTTTCCTTTTTTTTCTTATTTATTGTTGGGGATTCATTGAGGGTACAAGAAACCAGGTTGCACTGATTGCATTTGTTAGGCAAAGTCCCTCTTGCAATCGTGTCTTGCCCCCAAAAGGTGTGGCACACACCAAGGCCCCACCTCCTCCCTCCTTCCCTCTCTCTGCTCTCCCCTTCCCCCACCCCCACCATGACCTTAATTGTCATTAATTGTCCTCATATCAAAATTGAGTACATAAGATTCATGCTTCTCCATTCTTGTGATGCTTTACTAAGAATAATGTCTTCAACTTCCATCCAAGTTAATACAAAGGATGTAAAAATCTTCATTTTTTAAATGGCTGAATAGTATTCCATGGTGTACATATACCACATCTTATTAATCCATTCCTGGGTTGAGGGGCATTTAGGCTGTTTCCACATTTTGGTGATTGTAAATTGAGTTGCAATAAACAGTCTAGTGCAAGTGTCCTTATGGTAAAATGATTTTTTTCCTTCTGGGTAGATGCCCAGTAATGGGATTGCAGGATCAAATGGAAGGTCTAGCTTGAGTGCTTTGAGGTTTCTCCATACTTCCTTCCAGAAAGGCTGTACTAGTTTGCAGTCCCACCAGCAGTGAAAGTGTTCCCTTCTCTCCACATCCAGGTCAGCATCTGCAGTTTTGAGATTTTTGTAATGTGGACCATTCTCGCTGGGGTTAGATGGTATCTTGGGGTGGTTTTGATTTGCATTTCTCTAATAATTAGGGAGTCTTTTCACTTTCTTGATCATGTCCTTTGGTGCACAGAAGTTTTTAATTTAGGTGAAGTCCGGTTAATCTATTTTTTCTTTTGTCACTTACATTTTTTGGAGCCATATCTAAGAATCCATTGTCAAATCCAGGGTCATAAAGATTTAGTTATATGTTTTCGTCTAAGAACCTGATTGTTTCAGCTCTTATACTTCAGTCATTGATCCATTCAGGTTAATCTTTTTATACAGTGTAGTGTGGTGAATATCTCCGCATTCTTTCCTTTTTTTTTTTTTGCAGTTTTTTTCTTTTTCTTTTTTTGGCCTGGGCCGGGCTTGAACCTGCTACCTCTGGCATATGGGGCCAGTGCCCTACTCCCTGAGCCACAGGCGCCACCGCATTCTTTCACCCTTTTGCACGTGGAAATCTGGTTGTCTTCATTACTCCTAATTCCTCTGGCCCGTTGAGTTGAGAAGCACAAGGTGTGCAGCTGGTATTTATATTTTCAAGTTCTGAGAAGTTCATGATGTCCTTTAGTGGAGAGTCCAGCCCCCACCCCTATGTAGAACTACGATGTCTAATTTGCCAGCGCCCAATCCAAAGCCGTGGGAGCAGGAAGCACAACTTTCTTAAGGGGGTTTCTGGGTGTGACAATGAGAAGAGCAAATCTAACCGCCCTGCCCCTTGGTTCTCAGCCTTAAGTATTTTAGCTGCTGGTGGCCCGGGGCTCTTGGCACAGCACACATGCTGTAGTTTAAAGGGCAGCATCTCAGCCAGTCCAGGTGTGCCCCTCCCCATACTTTCACCTCTGCACAGCCTTGTTCCTAGACATTCGGATGTCCTGCCTGGCCTGCTGCTTCTGGATGAATCCAGTGGTCAGTCAAGAGCAGGCATCCTCAAACTGCGGCCCGTGGGCCACACAAAGCGGTGTGAATTGTATTTGTTCCCATTTTGTTTTTTACTTCAAAATAAGATATGTGCAGTGTGCATAGGAATTTGTTCATAGTTTTTTTGTTTAAACTATAGTCCGGCCCTCCAACGGTCTGAGGGACAGTGAATTGGC
>CAUYPK010122249.1:0-22938 GCA_963574355.1 Loris lydekkerianus
ACTGAAACTGCAAGAGCAGGCAACCTAAGACAGGGGCTATGTTTTTCCGCCATACAAAAAACAAAAGAGGGAATTGTTGGGCCCTGCCATGTGCCTGAGGTCTAGTGCAACTTCCCGAGCCTGACTAGAAGTAGATCCATCCAGCTACTTCGCATAGCAATGACTCAGCTAGGCCCGGCCTGAAACTGCCTCTACCTAGATACAGCCAATGTGGTACCATGCCATTGGCCCAACCCTGTCACGCACCTCATCCCCCGCCTTCTTTCCCTGCCCCTTCCCCATGCTCTATATAAGTGGCTGCTTGACACAATAAAGTTGAGTTCCTGCTTAAAAAAAAAAAAAAAAAAACTCATTGAACTTTGTACTTCAAATGTCAGCATTTTTGTGTAAATTATGTAAAAATAAAGTTGATCCTTTAAGAAAAAAAGAAAAAGGACATTTTCAAAAAAATGAAATAAAATAATTTGAATTACAATACATTTTACAATATTTAACCAGCAATTCAATAAGTAACATTTACTGGGCAGCATCTGTGGCTCAGTGGGTAGGGCACTGGCCCCATATACCAAGGGTGGCAGGTTCGAACCTGGCCCGGGGCCAAACTGCAACAAAAAATAGCCAGGCATTGTGGTAGGTGCCTGTATTCCCAGCTACTCAGAAGGCTGAGGCAGGAGATTTGCCTAAGCCCAGGAGTTGGAGGTTGCTGTGAGCTATGACACTATGGCACTCTACCAGGGTGATAAAGTAAGACTCTGTCTCTAAAACAAATAAATAAATAAATAAATAACATATACTTCAGATATTTGTTTTTACTTCTTATTCATTAAAATTCATGTGGATTTTGAATCTATAAACTAAATTTTTATTTTATGTGGTTCTATGGCTAAATTCTGACTTTTATTTTATTTATTTATTTATTTTTTCTTTTTTTTGCAGTTTTTGGCCAAGGGCCGGGTTTGAATCCACCACCTCAAGTATATGGGGTCAGCACCCTACTCCCTTGAGCCACAGGCACTACCCCTTTTTTATTTTTTTTATACCACTTTGTGAGGAGAAAAAAATGATGTGATTTGTCAAAATCTTCTGAAATAGAAATATCTGGAGATCTGGAAAATTAGGCAGTCATGGGCTCAAGTTCAATAAGTCATCTGAGGAGAATTGCTAACTATGTGTAATTATTTTAATATGAATCATTAGGTCATATTTTTTGTAGTGTGTAGCTCCACTTTAACATTGTTTCCTTGTTTCCAGCCCAAGGACATATTTCAGTATTATAATTTGCTCCACTTACTGTGACCATTATTTGTGTTTTAGGATGATTTATAGATTTTTTTTGACAAGAGACAGGGGGCTTTTATATTACAACTATATTATAGAAAATTGGAACCACACTACTGTTACTCATTGTTAGGCTGAAATTTTAGAAGATTCACTGTTTATGAGCTTTGCTAACTTACATTTTCAGCATTTCTTCTCTCTCTGTTAAAGAGGTCTGTTGCTCCATCATTTCTGACAACAGTTATTCTTCTAAATGACTCCCTTTGTATATTTGACCTGCCCGACTTGCTTCTGAAGAACACTGAAGCTTTAAGGAGACCCATCCTCAGGTCTAAGACCATCCACCAGGCAGGCCAGCTAACTGGAACAAAGAAAGTCTACATTCATTGTGCAGATGTTAACTTAATCATATAAAAGTCTCCTGCCATTAGCCTTTTACAATATAGGTGGGAAAATGAGGGCCATAGACAGTAACACTCTGACTAAGAAGTTTCAGTTACCTAGGAAGCCAGCCTGGATTTAAGTTTTTTCATCCTCAAATCTTTGCATCTTGCCTCTACCATGCTGTAACACATGATGCCTTTGTAGTGAGTAGAATGATACACGGTATTAGCATTTCTTCCCCTGGAATTACTATTTGGGTTTATTTATTGGGAAAAAGAAGTAGCAAGGGTGAATTGGCACCCATGGTACCCCACGGTGGCACCAGACATTACACTGAAATGAATCCATCTTAGTGTATTAGATGCAGCTGCCTATTTGCATTTGAAGAAAGATGATACTTCTTTCTTGTATGTCTAAAATAATACAGAGCCCATTGCACCTCCTTTTATTTTTTTCTCTCTCATATTACGCACTGAATATAGTTCTGACCCTTGAAAACTGCAACAGCTTAAAGCTGTCAGCCCCAACAGAAGGCTTCTTCATAAATGATGAGTATTATGTCTTTTTCATAAGAATTACAGATATAATCTGACCAGAGCTCCATCGATGCTGATCGGGGATAGAGGCTTCTTCAAAAATGGAAGACACATGATTACCTTTTATGGATGAGCTATTCTAATTATTCAGTGGGGATTCGTTTCAGGTTACAGGATTTTTATTGGAAACCATTTAAATTTCAGTACCTGTCATTCGAAGTGGACAACGTAGAAGCACATATAAGAATTACTGGAGCACAAGGCCAGGCCCTCTGTAATTTGCATACCCCCATATAATATAATTTTTATCTTCTTTTCACATAGAAAGGCAGGGAAATTGCAGATATCATCCACACACTGCTGCATACCATATTGGTCGTAGCAAACTGTTAATAATAATAATGCAGAAAATTCAATTTTAGGAACTGGCTATATTTATCCACACAAGAAGAACTTTTTTAGATGCTAACTAGAGCAAATGAGGGGGAGGATGTATATTTTCTTCTGCTCTTCTCTTTCTACACTGTTCACCACATTCAAAATTAATCCCAGTGCATAATTTTCCTGCAGCAACTTGATCATTTTAATAATGAAGATTAAACAACAAGCAAACAGAGGAGTAAGAAAAAACTGGAAGCGAGTAAGTAAAAGTTGAGATCTGTGATTTGCTTCAGTAATGTATGCTACTGGTTGATCGTAGGTCTATTAAAACAATTTGTGATGCTATTAGGTTTGGTTTGTGCAGTGGTGAGCATCTCCCAAGTCAGACAGCTAATACCCTCACACCCAGCACGTACACACTCAAGCCTGCTAATGTCCTGAGAGGTGCTGTTTGTCACCATTCAAATGAGGCTTCCAGAAGATACCTTGTCTTCAGAAAATATCACCTTGTCAATAAATTTGCATTTCATATGTTGCAGAATTAGTGTAGGAAATGCCTTCTAGAGTGGTGTTCTTGCAATGCCTTCCCAACTGTTTAACATTCATACAGCTTTGCTTTCAAGGCTCCTTTGCCCAGCTCCTCACTCATTTTTCACTGCTCACATCATCCTCCAAACATCCCCCAACATGGCCATGAGGAAACAGGATGTTGCCATATTAGAAAGAAGTAAGTGAGGATGCTGTTTCCTCTCTTGAGGAGAGATTGGGGGCCTACCTGCTTAGGATGTCCCCGAGAAATGTTAAACAAAGTAGTTCTAGAGTAAAAGGGAACTGAAATGTAAGGGCAGTGAAAAAAAATGGTGGCCGAAAAGGGGACTTTGGGACTCATAAAGTGGCAGAGCTGTTGACTGAGAACTTACCAGCATCGCCCAGTATCCTAACCCTTAATTGAGGAAATACAGATAAAATCAGAGGTCATGACAGCTAATTGGTTATTCTGTGGGCTCTATAATATAAGCTTTCAGGGGTAAATCAGGGTTAGGAGCACGATACCAGCAAACAAGCAATAAACTATGGCCACGGGTCAAAGGGCCCCAGCACCTTCCTGGTGAATTAATTTCATACTAACCAAAGGCGTTAAAGGTCTTCTGAGCTTTCTCTGTTGCCTGCTGTAAAGTTAACTCTGACCTAAACACCCCAAACCAGTGGTTTACAGGTCTCCATGAAGCTCTACTAACCAGGACCACGTTCTATCATAGTATCTTCTTTACCAGCACAATTAGCAGCCTCCAACCAGCCTTCCAGCTCTGAGTCTTCGGTGCCTGCGACCTGTGAGCAGGGACTCAGGGAAAGTGATTTGAAGCGAGCTCAGTGTTGAAAATTCATATTGACACTTTGATCACAAGCAGCGTGGAACCCAAACTTTTTGAGCAACAAACCATTTGAGAGTGTGTAACATGCTTGTGAAAATATTCAAGGCATAATTAGATAAATAACAGATCCAGTGTCTATTTTTACTTTGCCTTGATGAGAAGCTTTGCAGGAGAGACTGCTGGTAGTTAATTCTCCTTAACAACAATCTGTGTAATCACAAACCCCAATTAGCCGTGCCTGTTCTATGCTATACAAACTATTTCCTTAGCACTTCACATCACTACTTTGTAATTAGCTTTCATCTACATGAGCTTTGACTAAAAAAATATAAAAGAGTGTAAGTGATTGTACTGCCACTCAGTATTCTGCGAAATAATCGCTAGCGATTTCAATCAGATTAATTTTATCACCCGTATTAAGGAAAATTACCTCCCTCTTCACTCTCTACAGCTGAGGGCTATTTCATTTCCTGAGATGTTCATAAAAGCATAATATAAAGCAATCTGTAATTGTAAATATCCTTCCCTAATAACTTTGAGATATTTCCTTAATACATCTTTACATTTGGAGTTTCCGTTCCATAAAATACAGTAACAAGTGCTCTATTATGTTTTAAGTGCGTGCTGTTAAGCTGGACAACTTAGTGCTGTCCTTCCTGTTTTTACATAGGGTTATATTTAACTTGCAGATAATGGGAACAAGGTTTAAAAGTGATGGAGCGGAATAATGGCGTTACAGCAATAATATATCTTGCCTTTCTGAGGAATAGAACTTTACAGCCCTATTTCAGGTCAGCCAACACTGATGCTATTTTTCACAGCCTGACAACTTTCACCTTCACCCAAACTCCAAATGGGTTTTAAACACCCTTTCCAGCCAGGACACAGGCCTCTTGCTACTAATGTCCTTCCTCCCGGACCTCTTCAGAGAAGAGCAAAAAAGGAAGAAAAAAGAGAAGGGGGCCAAAAAAGGGTTTTATATGTAGTGTGGTCTCAAGTTGGTGATTCTTCCAGCATCCAGAGATTTCCAAATAAGATGATTCAAAGGATTGAGACCTTCCACGAAGAGGGAGTAATCACAGCAAAGGTATCAATCCTGGCCATGCAGGGAGGTTAGACATTCCTATTGGATTGTATCACCTCTGTCAGGTGTCATTCTGACAGGGTAGGGGGCACCCCTCCATGGCATGCTGACTGCTGCACAGCAGACCACTGCCTCCCTGACAAGACCATTTACTAGGTGGTTCGTTTCTATCAGAGTTGGCACTGGAAGGTGTTATTTTAGAAGTGCTCTGGATTCAGAGATCAAAAGTATGTCTATGGCCCCAAAGCTAGGGAGCCTGGAGAGTTTGGCTTAAAACTTTGCTGATAATATTCAAATATAATTTCTATCCCGAGCTAACTATCCATAGTTTCATGCATAAAAAGTCTACCAGCTTCCAACCACTGACATACCTGGAATATACACATAACTGTATATATCTGTCCTGGTGGGCGCAGGTCATTTAAATTTGATGAAGACCACAGGGGTAGGCTAGTGAAGAGGGGAGTTCCATTGCTCAGTGCAATGGACCTTGAATTATTCTCATATAGTCAGGCCCTGTAGGGAAATGAAGTGTTTAGGCAGCTTTAATCGGCTCCCCTGCAGCAAGCACAGTGGCATTTACCAGCTCAACTTGTTCTCACTTGCTTGACATTCTTCATTCCTCTCCGTCTCCTGGCAGGTTTGTACAGGTTTTTGTTTGGGTTTGTTTTTTTTCCCCCCACCCTGAAAAATATTGTAATGGTGATCAAAACTTTGGAGTTCAAAATGGGAAAGGGAAACAAAACAAAAAACAGTTGTTCTTTCCTTGGCCCAATAAGGCAAGAGGGAATACAAGAGAGGGCTGCATTTCCATGTGAAATAACACCCAAACCGAGGAGTCTTGGCATCCACTTCCTGTACTGTTGTTTTTCTCGAATAGTCTTCTGACCCCCCCTGCAGCGGGCCGGTGGAGGTGACACTTTACAGCAGCAACTGAGTTCTAGGGAAGATTGTGGCCATGTGCTACCCTTGAGGACAGGCCTTCTAGGATGTGCACACTGAAACAATACCAAGACCCTGCAATTGAATAAGCCTCCTTCCTTGCATTTCCTTTCTCTCCAGGTAGTCAAAATAAAAGGGTTTAAACACATGTTCTTGCTCTATTATAATGCTTCCATCAAGATGGAAGACCTTTTAGAACATGAAAATGTCATTGGCAGTTACGAAGGACACTTGGGCTTGGGCTTTTCACAAGAAATCCCACCCAGACTGCTAGAATTAGCCGTGATACAGCGTTTATTTGAAGACATCAGACAGCCATGTTGTAGTGGGGTCTAAAATACAATCCTACCCCTGACCAGTGAATCTCTGGTTGATGATATCCAACAATGTAAAATGCACTCTAATTCAGGAGGGCATGGTGGCTCACACCTGTAATCCTAGGATTCTGGGAGGCCAAGACAGGTGGATTGCTTGAGCTCATAAGTTAGAGACCAACCTGAGCAAAAGCAAGCCCTGTCTCTACTAAAAATAGGAAAACTAGCTGGGTATCATGGTGGGTGTCTATAGACCCAGGTACTTGGGAGGCTGAGCAAGAGGATCTCTTCAGCCTAGGAGTTTGAGGTTGCTGTGAGCTAGGACACCACAGCACTCTACTCAGGGCAACAGAATGAAACTGTCTAAATAAATAAATAATAAATAAAATTTTTACTCTAATGTTTTTGTTTTTGTTTTTTTCAGTCTTTGGCCAGGGCTGGGTTTGAACCCACCACCTCTGGCATATGGGGCAGGCGCCCTACTTCTTTGAGCCACAGGTGATGCCCCTCTAATTCTTTAACAGTATCCTCCAACATTGCAAATGGCAATGTACTATTATAGATGATGGAATTTAGGGCCATCCAATCAGAGGTACAGAACACAGATGTGGGGAGAGGGAGGATCTAAGAAGGGTAATAGCTTCACATTATATAAGTAAATGGTTCAAAAAGAAAATTTATATTTTGAATAGCTCTCATCAGGCATTAGTAATTAAAGTAATCTTCTGGAGGACATTGAATCCCCTGCTATTTTTTCTAAAGTACTAAAATATAAGGCAAAGCTAGTGGTTATAGAAATGGGGGTGACTGGGATGTGCATTCACATGAACGAGTGAAACCCATGAGTGAGTGAAACCAAGGAGTGAGACTCAGAGCTTTTACAGAGCTTAAGAATTTTTTCTTTCACGTTATATAAAAGTTACCTTAAGAGAGAATTTTAAATATTTTTTACCTGTAGATTTTAAAATCTTATAAAAGACAGCTCATTCCTCAGGCAATAACTTTTATTGAACACTTACTATATGTCAATGCTATTCTAAGAGCTGGGTGTGAGGATTTTTTTCTTTCTTTCTTTTTTTTTTTTTTTTTTTTGTTTGCACTTAGTCACTTTTGCAAAGGAAAATAATCTGAGGAAGACATGTAAGGCTGAAAACTATGAAATCCTTTTACAAGTTTTTGCTTCACATTATCAAGAAATATTCCCTAGAGAGGATGAGGATGAAAAAACTTAAATAACCTAGCACATTTAAACTTCGCATGTTTAAGACTAAAGGTAGCTAAAAATAAACATACATACACTTGTTTGAATTATTAATTTAAATGAGAAAAGTCAAAAGTATTCGATTTTATTTGTAAGTATCACTATTCATTAAAAGAGACCCAGCTTCATCAGCAGATGTCCCTTTACCCACCTGTCCGACTCTGCCAGCGGCTGTGGCTGGAATCTGAGCAGACCACACTGGTGTGCTGGCTTCTGTCTGAACCGAGAACCTATTCCATTTATGGGCAAGAGAAGCTGATGTCACACTCTTCAGCATGAAGCACGGTAAACATGCAACAAAAGCAGGATGATGGCACTGGGACAACATTCACTACACTGAAAAAAGTAAAAAGTGACAATGAAGCAGCTGGGGACTGTATATTCTCTGGATTTAATGGCTCCTGCACACTCTTCATTTAGGCTCAGTCTGGAGACAAACAGGAAACAAAACCCCAGTCTCACTTGTGGAGACCTGGGGTTCCTCAGAATTAAGGGGAACACTGAGCTAACTTGAAAAGCAATGGAAAAAAATCATCAAATAGTCCATATTCCATTTGGGAGCAAGGTACACACCATCAAGATAAATGGTTTCAGAATATTCTGCTGGTTGCTCAAGGATGTATTACTGCAGGCTTCCATAACAAAATACCACAGACTGGGGAGCTTAAACAACAGAAATTTATATTCTCAATGTTCTAGAGGCTACAAGTCCATGATCGAGGGGCCAGCAGGGTTGACATCTCTTGAGAGCTCTCCCCTGGGGTTGCAAATGACAGCCTTCTCATTATGACCTATGGGGCCTTTTGTTGCTGTTTGCACAGAGAGAGAGAAAACAAGTTCTCCCATGTCTTTTTTTATAGGTCTTTTGAGACCACAGCCCCACTCTTACGATCTCATTAAACCTTAGAGACCTTATCTTCAAAGACAGCCATATTTCAGATTTGAACTTCAACATATGAATTTTGGGGGAACTTAAACATTCAGTCCACACAAAGGGGGTCTAAATGCCTCAAGAATGATGACCACTGGGCTGGGGGTGGTGGCTCATGACTATCATCCCAGCACTCTGGAAGGCCAAGGAGGGTCGATTGCCTGAGGTCAAGGGTTCAAGACCAGCCTGAGCAAGAGCAAGACCCCATTTCTAAAAATAAGTGGGCTTTGAGGTGGGTGTTTGTAGTCCCAGCTACTCAGGAGGCTGAGGCAAGAGAATCACTTGAGCCCCAGAATTTGAGGTTGCTGTGAGCTATAACGCCACTGCACTCTACCAAAGGCAACAAAATGAGACTCTGTCTCTAAAAAACAAACAAACAAAAAAAAAAAGCAAAGAAGAGAAAAGAAAAGAATGATCACCACATAATGTGTATCTCAGACACCATCAGAAAATTAGAGATGGAGAGAGTAGAGATAGACCTTGGTGAGTGAGTTTAGCTACATCATACACTGGAGGCACTCGGCTGCCTACTCCAACATTCCTGAGCACGCACAACACACCAAATGGTAGGGAGACAAACGTGAGGACAGCATAATCCATGTTCTGAAAGAACTTCCACTCTGTCTCTCTTACTCTCTGCAGGAATTCATGTGCAGAAAATTCCCTAGGACCTGCTGCAACCTGAAGTACAATAGTGTCGTGTTTTGTCCTGTTACGGCTTTTTGTCTGTTTGTTTTTGTTTTTGTATTTTGTTTTTTTCCAGAAGTTTCCTTCTTTCCCTAGCCCCAAAAAACCAGGTAAAACTTTTTGGCTATTTTCTGGGAAAGCCAATGTGAGCTGCCCAAGATCAACAGTAGGCACCACTGCCTGATAGAATCAAGTGTACCTGCCCAAATAAACTTGCCCTGCCCAGGGAAAGTCAGACTCATGTCCCCCTATCCCCCAGAAATAGGAATGAATGCCACCAATCCTGGTGGCTGTAGTCCTTTAAATCCCTGTCCACCATAGCCCACGTGTGAATTTCTCCCTAGTCAGGAAACTCACACACCTACACTCCACCTGGAATTAGATCTCGGTCTTCTTTTCATCTCATGTCTCGGAATGATTTTGTCCTTGGGTCCAGAACCTTTCACTGCCCTCCTTCAGCCCTTTGCCCACTTTCACAATGAAAAGTCATCTGGTTATGTTTGTACATCTTCACAGAATGAATGTAAGAAGAAAGAGAGGACTTTAGTCTATACACAAGTATTCCAAAATAATCGGTGCCCAGTTATGCTCAGCAAAATATCTGCCTGCCAAACATTTTTCTTGTAGGATAATGCTTAGTGGTTTTGTGTATTAGAAATTTTTTTTCTGTTTTTTTCCTTTTTTGTTTGTTATTAGTTTATTTGTTTTTAGGTCTATATTTTTGTTTTCTCCCTTAGTGGCTTCCCTAGTATTTAAAATATGTATCTTAATAGTATTGAAATAATTATATACTTTTTCTTCCATTCTTGGGATACTTTACTAAAAAGAGTATGTTCCAGCTCCATTCAGGTAAACATAAAACATGTAAAGTCTTCATCTTTTTATGGCTGCATAGTATGCTATGGTATACATATACCACAATTTGTTAATCCATTCATGGGTCAGTGGGCACTTGGGCTGCTTCCATGATGTGGCAATTATAAATTGGGCTGCAATAAATATTCTGGTGCAAATGTCTCAACACAACTATAGTCCAGAAAGAATAAGAGAGAGGGAAGGCCGAAAGGAGGGAGAGTATTTGGTGAGACCTCACCTAATGTGCACAGAGCAAGGGTACGTATCAAAACTATTCAGAGTAGAGTATAAATGTCTTCACACAGTAAATAAGTAAGTGAGGTAACGGTTATGTTAACCAGTTTAATGTAAACATTCCAAATTGTATATCAAATCAGCAAATTGTATCCAAAAATGCATTAATGTTCACAGTTATGATTGAATAAAAAAAAGACTAAACATAAAAAATAAAATATACATCTTTACCTTATCACAGTCTACCTGAAAATAATATTATGCCACTACTCAGGTATTGTAAGAATCTTAACAACAGTATCCTATGTTTCCCACTTCCCAACTCTTGTGTTATTGTTACATATATTTACATATGTTAGACATGTCATGATACATTGTTACTACTTTTGCTTTACATAGTAAATTATCTTTTAAAAAATTATACAAATAAAAATATATTTTATATTTACTCCTGTACTTCCTATCCTTGGCATTCTTCATTCCTTTATGTAAATACAACTTTCCATCTGGTATGATTTTTCTTTAGCTTAAAAGAAGTCCCTTAATATTTCTGGTAGTACAGAATTTTTCTACTGATGACAAATTCTTTTAGCTTTTTTAAAATTTTCAAATGTCTTTATTTTATCTTTTTTTAAATTTTCAAATGACTTTATTTTATCTTTATTTTGAAGGCTATTTGAACAGGATACTTTCCATAGGAAAAGTCTTTCTTTTCTTTCCACATGCCAAAAAGTTTCATTCACTTTTTTGCTTGCATAGTTCCTAAACAGAATTGGCATCTACTCTTATCTTTTCTCCCTTTTACATAACGTCAAGTTTCTTCTAGTATATGTCAAGATATTTTACTTTGCTATTGACTTTTAGCAAGTTGATTACCATGAACTGTGGTACTTATCATACTTCGATTTGTTGAGTTCTAAATGTATTTATAATTTTTATCATATTTTGAAATTTTTATGCCATTATTTCTTGAATTATTTTGTTCCCACTTGTATCTCCTTTCTTCTTGATACCCCAAATATACGTACTATAGACCATGTATCGTTGTGCCATGGCCTTGTTCATTTTCTAGCCTTTAACCTCTATGTTTTTGTTTGGATATTTTCTATTGTATTGTTTTCAAGTTTGTTGATCTTTTTTCCAGCAGTGTTTACTCCACTACTAATCCCATCCAGTGAATTTCTCGTTTCAAGTATTGCATTTTTCAGCTCTGTGGCCTGATTTGCTTCCCTTTTATTATTTCCATTTATATCTCCTATGTGTTCATAGTTTTCCTTTAAATTCTTGAATATATTTACAGGACCATTTTAAATACCTTATTTGCTAATTTCATCATCTCTTGTCATTTATGTATTTGTTTCTATTGACTGATTTTTCTTTGGGTTATAGGTCATATTTTCCTACTTCTTCGAATGTCTAGTAATTTTTATTGGATGTCACGTAGTGTGATTGCGACTTTTTTGAATGCCTGTATTTTGTGGCCTTTATACAGAGTGGTAGACTTTTTTCTGGCAGATAGTTAACTGAAGATTATTTTTTATCCTTTGAAAGCTTTTCTTAACCCATATTAGTGTGAACTAGTTTAGTTATACTAATAAGGCCTGTCTTTGCTGATATATCTACTGAATGTCCTACATTTGCAACAAAATCTCATTACTCTGGCTGGTTGAAATAAAATAAATCTCTCCTATAACTACTCTTGTAAGATCTATCTATCTCTCTCTCTCTCTCTCTCTCAAATTCTAGCTACATCAAACTACCTGAATTCCAATCATTTCCCAATGGCAAAAGCTTCTCCCGAAAAGACTCTAAAGCTTACCAGGGAGCACATTCCAATCCTTATAAATCCTCAAATATTAACTAAAAATTTAAAGAAGAGTTTATAGGATCCAATTGAAAAAAATCATAAAGATATTATCTGAAGAATATTTGAATCGTGACATTTGAGTCCACTTCAAAAAGGAATAATTAAATGATTGATGCAGGCTTCCCCTGAAATTTACTTATTTCCTAATACGAATAAATAAAGGGGAAAAAAAATCAAGAGAGAACCTGAAACTTTTGGCCAGCATGAGAAGCTCTTGAGATGAGTTCTCATGAAAAGGCCTTATTATAAAGGAAATAACTATTTATTGGAGTGTTAAACACAACTTCTAATGCATAGAATTAAAACAATGGAAAAATCTAGTAATGGGAACTGATGACTCAAAATTCACAGAATGATTTTTTTCCTTGACCAAAACTCATTGATTTGAAGGGGTTAAATAAGACCAAATCCTTTTAAAATACAAGAACCCAATTTATTAATGATTTGTACCTAAGCACAAATCAAATTAATTGCACTATTTCTGGAAAAATTACAAGTAGAGAGGGAAATTTCACATTCATCAAACCCATTTAAATCCATTTGGAACCCTTTTTGAAAGGCATTAAAAAGATTTAGCTGTTTAAGGAGAGAGCAAGGCTATTTGGACGCAATTATTTAAAAGTATTAATACATGCTCTGGTTTCCCTTAAATTTAGTAGCATAATGCCCGGGACCTCTTATAACACTCTTTTATGCACTGAAACCATCCTGTGTTTGACATTGGCTTCAGTTGTTTTATTTTAGAAAAGCTTCTGGCATCATAAGAGCTTAGACCACTTTCCCCTTCAAGAAATATATATTATTAACTCTCTAATTAGAAAGGAATCAAGAAAAAAACTGTCAGCTGAAATTTATGATTACTTATAAAATGGTAAGGTCCACGATGGTTCATTTTAAAATGCTGGCTGCCACTAACATTTCATTTCTTTTGCTGCAATCACTTAGAGGGGGAAAAAAAGCATTTCTGAGCTACAAAAATTACATCGAAAAAACTCATAGGAGTTATGTTCAGTGAAGTATTTACAGGACAGAATCCAATCATTCTGACAGGATTGAGGTATAGCTTTGCTTACTAGGCCTCTGTTTAACAGGACCCTAACGATCCTTTCTGGAGATAAAAAGCAACTATTAATATTTCCCCAAGTTTCAGATGCCCTAATTTGGTGGCATTAATGACATACACGGGTAAGGCTAGGAGCGGGGGAAGTGCACGGATGA
This sequence comes from Loris lydekkerianus, assembly GCA_963574355.1. Taxonomy (NCBI): domain Eukaryota; kingdom Metazoa; phylum Chordata; class Mammalia; order Primates; family Lorisidae; genus Loris; species Loris lydekkerianus. The sequence continues at coordinate 13,346 of CAUYPK010122249.1, forward strand.
GCGAGGGCAGAGATGCATTCTGTACATAGCAGGGGAGTTTAACAGTGTGCCTGCCTCTTTTATTATCAAAGACCATGTAATTATGACCCCATGTGCCCAGGAGACAAGTACAATGACCCAGCTTATCCTATGACTGCTTTCAATTAGAGAACTATTGCATCTCTCTCCTCTGCACATTGAACACAGGCCACATTTTGTGAATAGAAACACTCAAGGTTTTGGACCAACGACTCACCTCCAGCTTCAACTTGGCTACCCCTTGGTCCAGCGCATTTCATTCAGCTCCATGCTCTGGCTGATGTGTGCAGGTGGCCAGTGGTAAATCTGCAGGCAGATTACCGCCCTTTCTGAAAGAGCAGTCTCCAGATTCCCAGTGCGATTAGCCTTGCCAGTCACCTGATCCCACCTGCTCAAGGAGACCCACACAGTCTTAGCCACTAACAGAAAGGCTTCTGAAATGTTAAAATAAAGACATCCAGGAATTTTCTTTTCCAGATGTGTGCTTTGGAATGTCTATCACTCTGAATAAATCACATAAATATGCCTAATGCCAATTACAGAGCTGACTCTTTAGTCCCTTCTCCTTTTCTGCATCTACGTGTGTCAACCTATTTACAAAGAACATTTTTGACAGATTATTAAAATATACTTTTCTGTTTATCACTACCCGGTCCCATAAAAAGACTAGGTAATTTTTCACAATGCCAGAATGTTAGACGGAGGTCCTATGTTGAACAGACTCTTGGCTCCCTCAATCACCCCAATTTTTAAAGTGTGAAAAGGTCCCAATTTATCTTTGAGAGGCATTCTGATCCAACTTCTACAGAGATACATTTCTTAGTAAGAAGCTTATTGTTGTTTATGCAACCAGATCGCCTTCTAGTAAAACCCCTTTACTCTCTCTTTTCATGCACCAAGCCTTGGCTGGTTGAATTTGTTGACCTTCAAAAGAAGGACAAGTGTTTCCACTCTTTGGGTTGGGTCAGACATCATCTTGCTGGAAGGATCAACCAAGAGATATCAGGCTGGCCTTGTTTCCAGCATACTGTCTGCCACTGAACCCTTCACGCCCTGTCCCAGGCAGTGTTGCCTTCCATCCCACTTTGGGATCTTATGCCCCTTTTTACCCCCCCCCCCCCCAAAGCCTCTGTACCCCTTTCCTCTAGTGTGGACTGCTTTCACATCTCTCACTGTACCTCCACCAAAGCTTAACGGTCCTCTATTACATTTAAACACTCATCAACTTCTAGAGAAGATAAGTTCATGAGAGGTGACATCACTCAAGTTTTCCATTTTACAAATGAAGAAACTGAAGAGCACCTTGATGGAGTGAGTTATTCAAGGTCATGAACTAGTTCGTAGCACAGGTAATGCTGGGAATTCTAACCAAGAGTGGGGATGCCCAGGGAAAGTCGAGGCTGGGACTTGCCCAGTGACCAATTATTGGTATTTATATGGTAACCTAAGTGTTTCAAGACCGTGCTAGTCTACTTTCCAAAACAAGCAAAGGCTTATTGACACAGCTCCTTTGTGCCCTAACTGAAGGAAGGGTAAGTGGAGAAGTTACAGACCCAGTGCTGAACAGGATCTTCAGTCGGCATTCCCCTTCCTCTAGGCTGGCAGTCACCACTGCCATCGGGGCTACTACTAACTACAAAAAGAAAACAAAAAATGCACCACCAATTCTGTTGTCATGGGGTCCTCTTCTTTCGGGACAATGCTGGTGTGAATTATGAATATCTTCCACCCTCTGATTTAACCTCCAAAAATTTTCTTCAACTTCCCGAACAAAGGGTATAACAATAAGAACAAGTACTTTTTATGAGGAGTGACACACAAGGATGGCTGGAAGAAAGAATTCACTCAGGCAAAGCTCTAAATTCAGAAGATCCCTGAGCCACCAGGGCAGAGCTCAGGGTGATGGTGGCTGCGGTCTTAGAGGCATTTGAGAGACTGCCCAGGGTCACACTGAAACACACATCTGCTCACAAATAGGAGGTTTTCCTAAAGGAACACTACCACATCCCCCTGTGCCCAAAGGCAGTGAGTGACCTTCCTCCCTGCCGCTGGAAGTAGTAAAGCAGGAATTTGAGATGAGAAATCCTGCCTTGGAAAGAAGACTGCCCTTCATGAACACCAAGACTCTGTGGTTTTGTTACAGAATTTTCACGGTAATAATTTTGACTATTGGTATTGGCACAGAAAGCTGCCCACACTAGTAGCTAGTCCCACACCACATCTGCACACAACTCAGATGTGTGTCATTTCTCATGCAAACTGAGGGGTTGTTCTCCCAACCTTCTAGTTGAGCATCTGTTTTTAGCCTTAGTTTTGTTTTCCTTCAGAAGTCAGTGGCAGTCTTTTCTTGTAAGGAGCAATTGAGTACTTTGCAGACAAAAAATAAAGCTATCAAAATATATGGTAGTTTGTTGTTTTTCTTAACTTGGGGGGAAATGAGGAAATAAAATAACGCTCCCATTGACAAGAAGAGTGATTTGTCTGAAAAGTTAAGTAGATTTGCTTCAAAAAAATACACATAATAAAAACCACCCAAGATCCCCTGCCAAACACCACCAGCAACAAATTAGAAGCTTGATACCTTCACACTGCAAATTTTAAAAGCCTCAATATTTAGGTGCAGGAAAAGCCACAGCTACATATATTTAAGACACAGACACCTGATCGGTACATACAAACATATATTTTTGTATCTACAGAAACTTATATGTGAAAAAGAAAATCACACATGCAAACACATTGGCTGCTTCCAAAAACTTGGCCCCGAAAGTTGACTATATTTTGCCATCGGCAGATGTTGTTTTTGTTTTTATCATTGGAGACGTCGGTATTTTTACACATTTCAGAAAGGATCGCTGAAATCACGAAGGCTTTTTAAAATACACTTAAAGTGATCATTTACATTCAGGGTCCAAAACAAGGTGCATAGAGAAGTCAGCACGGTATCCTGGTGCTTTAAAAGGAGATGCCCTTTTCTCTTCTTCCCTAAACAAAATGCAAAATGAGGTGTGATTCCCTTTTCAAGCCAGGTCACCTTTAAGAGCCAGGGATGGCCACCGCCACTGAGCTGGTCTCCAGCCCTCGCCAGAGATGTCTGCCCGTGCAAAGCCTGTGACAAAGGACTGAAATGACAGCACTCTGACTCACTCCTACATTGTGTTTGTTTAGGAGGGCCCTAGAAATTGTATTTCACCAACCACATTCGCTATCAACACACAATTATCTGGCTTAATCATGTGGAACAGTGGCAAATTCACCTGGGGCTTAAGAACTAATGACATTCTCGTCTGAGCTGCTTTAGTGAAATGGCCTAGCACCTGAAGCAGGAACAGCGAGATTGCTCAAGAAAATTTGGTTTTCTGTTTTCATTTCACAGCATAGGGCCTCTGCTCAAATCAACAAACACTCCTGATTAAATAGCTGTGGTAGTCGACTTCTTCGCACTCGCGTGCGTGGCTCTGAATGTACATCGAGCCCCCCAACCTTTACAGGCAAAGAATTGCCTGTGACTTGTTGGAGAGGCATTGTCTTTTTGATGGGGGGAAATCAGTAAATAAATTGGCATTGAATAATTTCGGGATGAGCACAGTTATTAGCGCCCCCGACCCTCTCGATGGCTCAAGGCGAGTCCAGGACAGGAGCCCCCTGGGCGCGCTAATACGCGCAGGTGGATACTTTCATTTCCTCTCGCTGTCTGCAGTGAGGGCATTAAGATTCCGCTTACTCCTGAAAAATCCAGCCCCTACCTCGGCCTTCAACCCCCAACGTGAAAGGGCTTTGTAGAGTCACTGCTGACTTTGCAGCTAAATCCCAAGTAGGGGAGAGGCCAATTTTCAAAAGCCGACAGTGGCAAAAAAAATTGAGTGTGCAGAGTTCCGGATGCTTCGCAGAAAGGGTGAGGTGCAGCGCTCTTCTGCGGGGGAAATGGTCCTCATTTTCTTCAGAATAGTGATTTATTGTAATCAGCATGTAAGGACGGGCCAGAGCAGCGCCCCGAATTCCTGGACTCCCCCTTTGCGTGCGCTCTGCACCAAATATCCTTTTATCTATTATTCTTAAATTTTTTGTTTTATCCCCCTTATTAGCAAGGACGATGGGACTCAAAGCTCCTAACAAGAACTGCAGAATGTTTTAACTTTTGCTGAGTTATTTGGTGTTACTGCTGACCCTGGGGCTGGGCGTCTGAAGCTGCGCCCAAGCCTGCTGCTAGGGAAACATCTGGAAGCCCTCAGCTCTGCCTGCGGCTCCCGAGCTCGCTCTGCCTTTCATCCCCGTTCTTCTTTCTTTCTGCCTCTCATCTCTCCGCTTCCAGCAACCCCAAGATCACCACCACCCTCCATCCAGGGCAGACGCAGAAATACACACACTCGGGGCAGAAGCTAACGATGACGATAAACCCGGAGTACATATTCAAAAACAAAGACGGGAAATGCAATAATTGAAGATTCACCATCACACTGACTTTCAATATTACATATTTTATAAAAAGAAGGGGCATTTTATAGAAAAATCTTTTGGAAATGCTTAACAAGCTGAAGATTTGCTGTTGGTGGCGGTGGTGGGTTTTGCTGGGGGGTTTTGTCTTTGTTTGTTTTTTAAAGTTGAGCTCCAAAGTTAACCTGCCTTATGATAAAAGGCCTAACACCACCAAGTGAAGGACATGTGGCTCCTTGATAGAGAATCACTGGTGTCATTGTTTGAGCTGCTCTGGGACAAAATATTATCAACCTTCTTTGGACAGTTCACCTGAAGTTCCCACCTACTAATCACAAACAATTCACAGATCCTAGTCACCTGTCACAGCAGCAGCTCTTGGCATTATCAGAAAGAAAGGCCAAGAGATAGCCCAAGAATACACTGGATTATGGGACATTTCTCATAAGAGGTAGGCAATTACGGATGCAGAATTGTGGCTCAGAAAGGGAATATCATTGATTCAAAATGAGTTAGCTGTGAGTAGTCTATCTACAATCTGTCTTAGTACCTTTTCCAGTTCTTCTATGAAGTTTCCAACATGAAAATCACCTAGAAAAATCGAAAACTACACTATTCCAAAATATCACACATCCAGAAGTCCCCTACCTTGCTAGAGGGCTCCCTGCTTCATTGTTTTGGCATCTTTCTAGATTCCATCTGCTCCCCAGAGTCTTTCTTTCCACCAGTGCCTTCACCCATAGGTTCCCAGTGTTGCTGTATTTAGCCATTATCCACAAAGGAGTGTGCATGTTAATAAGACACATTCTGCCATGAAGGAGATCCTGCAGTGGGTGTTACAGGTGAACAGAAAAATAAAACTGGTGAGTTTTATAGTATAAACTACAAGCCCTGTGATCATAGAGAGATACACAATAGCTTAACAAGCAGAAATGGAAAATATTTCTTTTTTTTTTTTGAGACAGAGTTTTACTATGTCACCTTTGGTAGAGTTCTGCGGTGTCACAGCTCACAGCAACCTCAAACTCTTGGGCTTCAGTGATTCTCTTGCCTCAGCCTCTCAAGTAGCTGGGGCGACAGGTGCCTGCCTCAATGCCTGACTGTTTTTTTTTTGTTGTTGTAGTTGTCATTGTTGTTTGGCAGGCCCTGGGCTGGGTTCAAACCCACCAGCTCTGCTGTGGTCGGCACCCTAGCCACTGAACTATAGGTGCTGAGCCAAGATTTTTTTCTGGTAGAGGAAAGTGCCAAAACCTTCCACAAGAAAAAATGATATTATGTACAGGTTCTTCAAATATTACTAAGAGTGTTGCTTTAGATCCTCAGAGAGAAAGAATAGGAACACTGCATTTTAAGTGGAGAAAACCGCATTCATTCATTTACTCATTTATTCACTCCATAATAATTGTTGTTGTTCTAGGCAATTAAAATAGAGTTCTGGGAAAAATTAAATGACCCTCCATATTCTTGGGGGCTGCAGGTCTACTGGGGAGCCAAAAAATTTTCAAATAATTATATAGCTACAGATTGTACAGGCCTAAAGAGGAAGAGGGGACACTAAAAGACCCAGTAGCAGGTCAGATGCTCAGAGCAGCACCAGCTCTCCCTGAGGAGACGACATGTAAGCCCAGACCTGAGGGGTGACAAGGAGAGAGCCTTGTGCACCAAGGGGGACTTAGAAGCAAAGGGTAAAGACCTGCTTCTAAGAGTGCCCAGACCAAATAATCCTGAATGCTACTGAAGAGTCTGCACCTGTGGCAGCCCAAGGACAAAACCAAGTGAATGCACTTTGCAGAATTCTACTGTGGCTCTTCTGTCACGGTTAGTTGTGCTGTACACAATTATGTGTGAATCGTTTCTTCTCTTCCATGCATCCAGTTCTAGACAGATGAGAAAACAAACTTCATATCTGATTATAAAGCAGTAGAAGAAATTCAGTATAAAAACATCATGTCCTGAGAGCTGTGGTTTCCCCTCAGCATTACCAACCTGCTTCTTTCACTCCCCAACCCAAGCCTGTGGCAGAAATGATCTTTCCTACTGCCTCAGAATGAGAAGTTTGCATCATCTCCCACAGAAAGTTGAATTATTAATCCTGTCTGACCATGCAAAGCTACATGAAGTCCTTGTCTATAGAGACAAACAAAACAAATCCTTCATCTCTTTTATCCCTAGATCTAAGCCTTTGGTATTGCACATAATCCACAGATTTCAAAAATAATCTCATGATTTCTAATTAAGTAGGACGAAGTAAAAATACCCAAATGAATTCACTACTAAGAAGCACTCCTTTACTCTCTAACCTTAATAGCGTATTTTACAAGGCAAGAAGAAAGTAGCATTCGTGAGCTATACAGTAAGTAAGAACCTTCAAGTAAATAGTGGGGATGATTTACAAATGATAATAAAGGGAAAAGCAAATGCTTGCCAAAGTAGAAAAACGCTGGCCTAAACATACGCAGAAATCTAGCCTCTACTCTGCCCAACTTTGCAACAGGTGTAATCCTCTTAAATTCTCTGGGATTTTTTGGCCTTAGGTTTTCCACTAAATGTAGATGCCCAGCCTACTTGGTCCTTGAGAAAATCAAATGAGCTGGCATGGTTTAAAGACACACTTTTCAAATGATTGAACTGAATATATCTAAACATTGTTTCTTAGGTCACTGAAATACAGGAACAGGAGGCTTCCTCTGACAGAAAGCTTTGCAAGGGAGAAAAGATACATGCATAAAAAACTGCACAGCACTACGTGCAAACCCACCAAAAGCATGCAAACGATTCTCCTATGAATTTGCTCTTAAGGACCCAATAAACTTCACCCAAGTTGCTTGTTAAGAAGAGCTGAGATGACCCACTGACCCTGTGCCTAGATTCTCTGATTCAATAGACAGTAAGATGATTCCAAGATCTGGACATTTACCCAGCACTCAGGTGACTCTTGCTAGCAAGCAGGTCCAAGAAACACCAGTGTGATTAGTCTTTGAGAGCTTTAAGAAGGAGATTGGCACTATCCAATCTGTGCTAAAACCAGTTTATAAATACTGTCATCTGGAGAGCTTCATACTATAAGAGATTGACATTTTGGAATTGTCCAGGGAGCTGTCAAAAATCCCAATACTCAGGCCAGAGCACTCCAGGCCAATTACAACAGCACCTCTGGCAGTAGGATCCAGGAATAGCATTGTTTAAACTCTCCAGGTGATTCCAATATACACCCAGGTTTGAGAACTAGAATACTGAATGTAACTGCTGACTCTTTACCAAACAGCACAGCTTACCTATCTGTCTCTGGCAGGCTTGCAGCTCTAGTAAGAAAAAGTTCGAGCTAATTGGATTAACTGTGAGTATCACTTGCTTTATTTTTCATCATAGAATTTATTACTGCCTAACATATCAATATACTTTAGTAACATTGAAAACACACAGACACAAAGGGAAACACACATGCACACGTGGTCTATCACTCCTTTTAGAATGTGTGTCTCATTAGATCAGGGACTTTGCTTGGAATGGCAGGGCCTACTATATGCTTAAATACACCTTTGTATATTATTGAATTGATATTACATATATAAATATGTAATCTGACTACTCCTTATTGAATGGATATTACATACAATTAGTAAGAAAGAAATAAAATATTATTACTAGCCAGTGCAACCCTAACAAAGCTGACAGATTTTTCAAGATGAAAGGAAAGAAGAAAGTAAGGATTAAGATTTTGTTGACAATGGTAATGCAGAGAGAGATCCTGTATGCAAAGAGAAAAATGTCCAAAATATGAGCCTAATACTGACAATAATATGGGACTATTGGTAAAGAATTCCCCCCTCCAGAATTTAAATTCCCATAGCTAGCCAATCATTACTAAACTTTTATATCATTAAGTCATTTAACTAATACAAATGTTTAACTATACCTGAATTCTTTGTACTCACAACCCTATGCCTTTGCAAATCTCAAATTATTCAAAGAAAACCACAAATCAATAAACTTTCATTTAACAAAATTAATTTAACATGACATATGATGCTGTCTTGCAGAAACAAAACTGCTGATTCTGCTTTTAAGAGTAAAGGGTTCTTTCTATTTGTGGATTTAATTTTAACCTGTCCATTTGGTTCCTTTTATTTTGAGCTTAATGGAACATTATCTGAATCACTTTTGTTGAAATATTGACATTTGTTTAAACGTTGAATGTATATTTTTCTTAATTTTAGTGGGTGCTTATATTTAATACTGTGCCTTAAAATAAAACATTGACAAATTACACACACAAAAGAAGCCAATTTAATTTAATCACGCCCTTCAATGTGTAAGAACTGTGATGTTAACAATACATACAGGTTTTTATCTGCAGAAATTGGATCTCTTCACCTTGCAACATATTTGCAATTTGCAATGTGAAGAGATCCAAGCAACAGATTTATATGAGAGCAACATAAGGACCCAGGTTACCCAAGGACATAGTGGTAAATAATATGGGTTTACATGTGTGTATTTACAGATAAACATAAAAAGATGGAAGAACTATAAAAGGCAAAAGTAGTTATATCTGAGTGTGAGTAGTGAGGGGGGTTGTTCACTTGGGGGTTTATTTTTGTATTCAAAATAAATATATGTTGAATAATCAAAAGCCCTTCTTTTATGAAATACCCTATAATTAAAGGAAGATTTTCAGGAAGTTGAATATAGTATGAACTTAATCTGAGAGGAAAAATGACACAAATGTATTTTAATGTATTGAAAAATGTGTGTATGTATATTATTGTTTTTTTTATTAAATCATAGCTGTGTACATTAATATGATCATGGGGCATCATACACTAGCTTCACAGACCATTTGACACATTTTCATCACAATAGTTAACATAGCCTTCCTGGCATTTTCCCAGTTACTGTGCCAAGACATTTACATTCCACATTTACTAAGTTTCACATATACCTTTGTTAGATGCCCCGCAGGTGTAATTCCACCAGTACCCCTCCCTCCACCCACCTCCCTCCTCTCCCATTCCCCCTTTCCCATATTCTTAGGTTGTTAACTGGGTTATAGCTTTCATGTGAAAGCCCTGAATTAGGACAGTGCAGGGAAAACCCTTGAAGAAATAGGTTTAGGCGAGTATTTTATGAGGAAAACCCCC
>CAUYPK010122250.1:0-23436 GCA_963574355.1 Loris lydekkerianus
AAAATTTTCTGGGTGGGTTTACTTTTGTGGTGGAGGATTATGCTGTTCTTTATGGAGGATAGGTCTGAGAATATCCTGGAGAGCTGGTTTAGTTATGGCAAATTTCTTCAACATGTGAATGTCATTAAAGTATTTAATTTCGCCATCATAAATGAAACTCAGTTTAGCTGGATACAGAATCTTGGGTTGAAAGTTATTTTGTGGGTGGTGCCTGTGGCTCAGGGAGTAGGGCGCCTGCCCCATATACCAAGGGTGGCAAGTTCAAACCCAGCCCCGGCTGAACTGCAACCAAATAATAGCCAGGCGTTGTGGCAGGCGCCTGTAGTCCCAGCTTCTCAGGAGGCTGAGGCAGGAGAATCGCGGAAGCCCAAGAGCTGGAGGTTCCTGTGAGTCCTGTGACGTCACGGCACTCCACCAAGGGTGGTAAAGTGAGATTCTGTCTCTACAAAAAAAAAAAAAAGCAAGAAAGTTATTGTGTTTTCGGATATTAAAATTCGATGACCATCCTCTTCTAGATTTAAAGGTTTCAGCAGAGAGATCTGCTGTTATTCTAACATTCTTGCCCTTGTAGGTGATGGTTTTCTTTTGTCTGGCTGCTTTCAGAATTTTCTCCTTCACATTAACTTTAGTGAAATTGATTATGAATGTGTCTGGGGGATGTCTTATTTAGGTTGAGTTGTGCTGGAGTTCTGAAACTTTCAGCTATCTGAATTTCAGAATCTTTTGGCATGTCTGGAAAGTTCTCTTTCATAATCTCATGGAGAAGAGACTCTGTGTCTTGTGAAGCCAGTTTATCACTTTCGGAGATCCCTATAAGACGAATATTGGTTTTCTTCGAATTATCCCAGAGCTCTCTGAGAGAGTGGTCTGTTTTTGCCCTCCATTTCTCTTCATCTTTGAGAGTTTGGGAGCATTCAAAAGCTTTGTCTTCAATGTCAGAAATCCTTTGTTCTGCTTGTTCCATTCTGTTATTGAGGGATTCTACTGTGTTTCTCAGATCTTTGAGGGATGCAACTTCTTGTCTCAATGTGTCAAAATCTTTGGTCATTTGGTCTTTAAATTCATTAAATTCTTGAGATATCTTTTGGGTTACTGTATGAAATTCTATTTTGATCTTATTTGTTATCCAGATTCTGAATTCAATTTCTGACATCTCAGCTATTCCTTTGTGCATGGACCTTGTGCTATGTCTGCCCCATTGATCCTTGAAGGAGTTGATCTACTCTGATTATTCATATTGCCAGAGTTTTTCTGTTGATTTCACCTCATGATTGTTTTTCACCTTTGCCTCTGGCCGTCCTCAGAGTTGGGGAGGTGTCTCTCTAAAATTAGACCCCAGCGGGATCACTCTATTGTTGCTAGATCTTTGTAGGGAGTAACCCTGTGTAGTTCCTCTGGGGCTGTCCCAGCCAGGAAGTTCTGGTTGTGGAAGCAGCTCTGGAGTGTGACACACCCGGATCCTGCAACAGGGTGGGAGGTGGTGCACACTGTTCTTGGAGTGCCTGGTGCCCAGTGACTTTGGCACAGAGAGCCCAAGATTTCAGCATTCTCTGGCCAGGAGAAGGGCTCTGCACTGAGGCAGGAAGGGCTCCGGAGGGCACGTGGCTACCAGAGTCCTTGGCCAGATGAGTGGGCTGGTGTGGAGGCAGGGAGGGTACAGGAGGGAGGACGTAGGTTTGCGCGGCTCCCGCAGTTCCTGGTCAAGGCATGCCCAGACCCAGCGGGCGCGGGTCGCGGGTCAGTGTTCGTGGCACAGCTCTTATGGAGGTCCCAGCAGCGCCAAACCCAGGAGTTTCAGGTTGCTATGAGCTGTGATGCCACGGCACTCTACCTAGGGCAACAGCCCGAGGCTCTAGTGTGCCAAAAGCTGTCTGCATCTTCCCCTGAGGGTTAAGGCTGTAAGGCAGCTCAGGACCCGCCTTTAGGCTGTTCAGTCACTAGGTTACTATTTCCCACCTGATCCTTGCTCTGCAATCCTGAGGGCAGAGCTTGCTGGGGCAGTTCTCTCACAATGGCTCCCTGCGGCCCACAGCCGAACACTGTTCGCTCCATGCAGCTCAGCGGCTCAGTCTGGGGCCCTAGACGATGCCTAAAGTTCTCCGCACTCCTGCTCAAGCTCTCCCCAAGGCAGTTCAACTGAGTGCAAAGTCCAAAAACACCTAAACAGTTCACAGTTAAGGCCTATGCAGTTTGCAGTCTGACTGCTGCTTGTATTTACGGCTGCTGGCGGGATCAGGTTGATCAAACACATGCAACCACTTGCCAGTTTTCCACTGTTTTTGTCCTCCTTTTGGGGTCCAGAAGTCCCTTGGTGACTACCTGTATCCTCAAAGGGATGATTATAGGCAGATCCCACCAGCCAGAGATGTCTGGAGTCTTATCTCCCCAGACTCACCATGCCCAGTTGCAGGGAAGCTGATACTCGGCCACCATCTTGCTCCACCTCCACTTTCCTTTTTTTTTTGAAGACAGAGTTTGACTTTGTCACTCTCAGTAGAGTGCTCGGCATCACAGCTCACAGCACCCTCTAACTCTTGGGCTTAAGCAATTTTCTTGCCTCAGCTTCCCAAGTAGCTGGGACTACAGGTGCCTACCACAACACCTGGCTATTTTTTTTGCTGCAGTTGTCGTTGTTGTTTTAGCTGGCCCAGGCAGTGTTTGAACCCTCCAGCTGGTGCCCTACACACTGTGAATTGGAATGTTGTAGTAAGTCACTGAGTTATGCTGATTGTTATTTAAAATAAAAGTTAATGTGGTCTTTGCTTTGAAATTTTGTATATTAAACTATAATTTTAAAAATAATAAACCAAGATGACTCTCACTGTTCTCCCAAATCCCAGTCTTTTAACAAATAAAGTTGGTTGACCTACCACCATCTCTACATATTGGCTGACAGTAATAGGCAGCCAGACCTTCTTCTTCTGGAATGTACATGTGTAAGTAATACAACATCTTTGTTTTTATAATTTTTTATTATAGAAGTAAAAGAAGTGGGCTACATAAAACTAGTGGAATATTTGACACTGTATTCAACTAATGAATGCATGAGTATCTGATTCATTGGAAGTAGTTGCTATTCTCAGTGAGTTCTCAAGGTGCTCATCAGATATTTTGGTTTTGATTTTGCTTTTACCATGTTTCATTCTGGAAAATAACTGCTCACAAATGCAGGTACTGCCCCCAAAACGATGACTTAAATAAGCCATGGTTGTGAAATGAGGGATACTTGTCTTTGGGAAGATAGGACCTATGAAAGTCCAACAAAGAGACATGATCCAATTTGTTTTTAAGTTGAATGACAGATCACAACTCTATGCATTCCATTTGAAAATTGGCAGGTAACATATTTATGTCCACTGAAAATGGAGTCGCAAATGCACCAAAATATTATTTTCTCAGAAATATTAAAATCTGTTTTCAAATTCTTGTATCAAATCGAAAGGCAAGGCTGCATATTTTTTCATTGTTCACCAGACTGTGTTTATGTGTTTAAGTGTCAAAACGCATAAAATTGTTTGCCTTAATTTGAGCTTTCCAATTTCAGTTTCATTTTGAACACTGTTACAGTTTGAAACATTGTACTGATAAATTTATTTTCACCTTGAAGATTCATGTTTAACTAATATAAAGGAGCAGTTTAATCTAGTAAAGATGCTAAATCTGTACTCTAGTTTTCATCAGCAAGTTCTGGGTCATATTTGGTTCTTGATACCATAAACAACTTGATAACATGTCACAAATCATAATATCTTTTCAACATTTGGCCTCAACTTAGGCATCTTTACTTCTGAAAGTAAATATCTCCATAATTAGCATCATCACACATACTTTTAAGGAATTCCTGGAACTGGCAATGATTCAATCACTTGGCCCTTATGAAATTCACAGTCTTGATAATTTGCATGGCATTATCTGTTTTTAAAGCTTTTTTTTTTTTTTTTTTAATGAGACAGAGTCTTTTACTCCCTAGGCCTGGATAGAGTGCCATGGCATCATCATAGCTCACGGTAACCTCAAACTCTTGGGCTCAGGCAATCCTCTTGCCTTAGCCTCCCAAGTAGCTGGGACTATAGGTAAATTTAGGCCACCAGTCCTAGCTAGTTTTTAATAAAGAGAGGGTCTTACTCTTGCTCAGATTGGTGTCAAACACCTGAGCTCAAGCAATCCACCTGACTTGTCTTCCCACAGTGCTAGGATTACATTCATGAGCCACCACACCCAGATGTTTTTAAAGCTTTTGCACATAAATTTCTTTAATGTACTATGCAATAATACTTCATCAAAGGTGAGGGGCAGCAATTGCATTGTCTTCCATTAATTTTACAAGTCTGTCTCTCACCTACCATCACTGGGCACTATCAGTAGCTATACCAGATATGTTGACAATGGACATAGCAGATCAGTTTTACATATTTTGTACTGTTCACATAAATCTCTTGATTTAGCTGTCTTTTAATGGCGCTAAAGAAGCCATTTCTTTAATGACATTATATTCTTAATCAATACCTCTAATAAAAGTGGTGAGTTCTTGGGCGGCGCCTGTGGCTCAAAGGAGTAGGGCGCTGGCCCCATATGCTGGAGGTGACGGGGGTTCAAACCCAGGAGGTGATGGGTTAAACCCAGATTTGGCCAGAAACTGGAAAAAAAAAAAAAAAAAAAAAAGTGGTGAGTTGAGCCGTATTTGTAGCATCGGTCCTGTCATCCATCGCCAAAGCATAAAATTTTAAATTACCATTCTTACTCTCCAAACTTCTTTTGATAGATTTTCCAATGTCTTCAATCTCCTAACTGTAATCTGATGAGATGAACTGATTTTAGAAATATCTCCCTTTTTTCCAGGGCAAATTCTATCTGCCATCCTTTCCATACATTGCCCAATAAACTCACCATCAGTAAATAGATTTGTTTTGTTTTGTTTTTGCTATTAAATACACTACTGTATATCTAACTTTTGCAATGGAATTCATCTGAGTTGTAAATTTTTAGAAAATTTTTGTTGATAACACAGACTTTTTTCAGTTCTCCTATTTTTCCTTCTGACACAATCCTTCATATGTATCAAATCTGGCAGCATGTTTTGGCATGTAATGCCTTTTCAAATTATATTCTTTGAATATTTGCACACATTTTCTACAAATTAAGCAGACTGCCTTACTATTTGCCTTGACAAAAAAGTAGTCATCTGTCCATTTTTCACTGGACATTGTTCCTTCAACTATAATTTTTCTTTTAGGGGGTTCTGTTTTCTTTTGAGACATTGTAAAAGTTATTCTGGGTTTGCAAAAATAATAATAGATAAGAGACTATATTTACTTTTATCATGAAAATTAATCCACAGGAAAATAAATAGAAAGCAAGGTTTGGGCCCTTGAGCATCTGGGCTGCCGATTCAAGGTGAGGTGGAGAGAGGATTGTAAAATACAGCAGGTGTGGACATATTTTTAATAATCAAATAAGAATGCTTACCTGACTACTACTACTACTTCTCCTTCTCCTCCTTCTTCTACAGAATCTTACTCTCTTGTGCAGGCTAGTGTGTCCTGGCATCAGCCCAACTCACAGCAACCTTGAAGTCCTAGGCTCATGCCATCCTCCTGCCTCAGCCTCCCAGAGGGCTAGGATTACAGGTGTGAGCCAACATTTCCAGCCTACTTGACCTCTAACTAACATTCAATGCCTACTACGTTGCAATGATACATTGAATTTTTTTTTTTTTTTTTTGAGACAGAGTCTCATTTGTTGCCCTTGGTAGAGTGTTGTGGTGTCACAGCCCACAGCAACCTTAAACTCCTGGGCTCAAGCAATTCTCTTGCCTCAGTCTTCCAAGTAGCTGGGACTACAGGCACCTGCCACAACACCCAGCTATTTTTTGTTGCAGTTGCCATTGTTGTTCAGCAGGCCCAGGCTGGGTTCAAACCCCGCCAGCCTCGGTATATGTGCCTGACACCATAACCACTGTGTTATGGGTGCTGAATCAGGTAGGTTGAAATATTATTGATAATCACTGCCCCACCAAGTCAACATGAGCACATGTAATATCTGATGGTATCACTTCAACTCTCTGTGCTTGGAAGCTAACACACTTGAAGCTGCACACTGCTTTAAAACTGAAGCCATGTGTGCATACAATTAGTGAATTGAGTTCCACACAAAAAAAGAAAATCACCAAAAATCTCATAATGTTTTAAGTAAGTTTATGATTTTGTGTTGGGCCACATTCATACCCATCCTGGGCTGCATGTGGCCCACAGGCTGTGGGTCGGGCACCCCCGCTCTACACAGTCTTCTGCTTCAAAGGAATCTGACTCCAGTTCTAGCACCAAGGGGGTGGATCATGTTTAGCATAAGTCAATCATAATAATGTTGTTCCTTTATCACTGACTGTTTTAGTAATTGGAACATGACCCAAGCCTGCCCAATGAAATGTGAAAAAAAGTTTGCCAGTAAGTCTCAGAAAAAATTCTCACAAAGAAAGAAAGAGAGAGAAGAATTGTGAATACAAGCAGTCTCCAAATTACAAACATCTAACTTAATACAACTGTCATTTACAAATGGAGACTATTTGTCTACAAGTTACAAACATTGAACTGACATACAACTTGCACTTAAGAATGGTGGCTATTGTAAGTAATAGGTAAATGTACATGTTCCAAGTTACACACAAATTCAATTTAAAAATAAACCTATCGGCTCAGCACCCATAGCACAGTGGTTATGGTGCTGGCCACATGCACCAAGGCTGGCAGGTTTGAACTCAGCCCGGGGCAGCTAACAACAATGATGACAACTGCAACAAAAAAATAGCCAGTTGTTGTTGCAGGCACCTATAGTCCCAGCTTCTTGGGAGGCTGAGGCAAGAGAATTGCTTAAGCCCAAGAGTATGAGGTTGCTGTGAGCTGTGATGGCAGCATAGTGAGACTTTGTCTTAATCAATCAATCAATCAATCAATAAACCTATGTAAAGTATCTTTTTCATAACCCAGGGAGTGCCTGGATATAGATTTTATATGAGTTATCTATTGCTATGAAACAATTTAAAGACAAATATTTTCTCTTTCTTTTTTCTTTTTCTTTTTCTTTTTTTTTTTTTGAGATAGAATCTGTTGCCTGAGGCTAGGGTACCCTGGCGCATAGCTCATAGCAACCTCAAACCCCTGGGCTCAAGTGATTCTCTTGCCTCAGCCTCCCAAGTAGCTGGGACCACAGGCATCCACCACCATGTACAACTAATTTTTCTATTGTTAGTAGAGACAGGGTCTCACTCTTGCTCAGGCTGGCTTCCAACTCCTGAGCAATCCATTCTCCTCAGCTTCCTGGAGTGGTAGGATTATAGGCATGAGCCACCATGGCCAGTCCCCAACAAATATTTTCTTATCTCAGTTTCTATGAGTCAAGAATTCAGGAGCAGCTTAGTTGGGCAATTTGGCCTAAGGTTTCTTTCTGATGAGGCTCCAGTGAAGACATCTACAAGGGCTGCATTTAACTGAGCTCTTGACTGGGGCTAGAGGACTTCCAAGAGGGCTCACTTACATAGCACGGCACTCTACTGAGAGCGACTTAGTGACTTTGTCTCAAAACAACAACTACAAAAAACAACAATCAGTGCTTCCACACTCCAGGATGCCCAGCTAATTTTTCTATTTTTAGTAGAGGTGGGTTCTCACTCTTGCTCAGGCTGGTCTTAAATCTTGAACTCCTGAGCTCAAGTGATCCTCCTGCCTCAGCCCCCTCCCAGAGGGCTAGGATTTCAGGTGTGAGCCATCACACACCAACCCATATAATATTTTAAAATTTCTTACGTTATTTATTAATTTTTAATTTTCATTTTAATTCTTTGTTGTTGTTGTTGTTGTTGTTGTTGCAGTTTTGGCTGGGGGCCGGGTTGGAACTCGCCAGCCTCGGTATATGGGACTGGAGCCCTACTCCCTTAGCCACAGGCGCCACTCTGTAATTTTTATTATTTCTTTTACAGATGGTGGGGTCTCACTCTTGCTTAGGCTGGTCTTGAACTCCCGAGCTCAAGTAATCCACCTCTGCCTCCCAGAGTGCTAGGATTACAGGTGTAAGACACCTCGCCCAGCCAGAAATTATATATCAAGGTTGAATCTTTTTTTTATTTTTATTTTTTTGAGACAGAGCCTCACTCTTTCAACCTGGGTAGACTGTCCTGGCATCAAACCTCACAGCAACCTCAAATTCCTGGGCTCATGCAATCCTCTTATCTAATTTTTCCATTTTTAGTAGTGAGCCGGGGAGGTGGCTCACTCTTGCTCAGGCTAGTCTCCAACTTGTTAGCTCAAGCAATACACCTGCCTCAGCCCCCTGGAATGTTAGGATTACAGACCTGAGCCTCAGAGCCTGGCCTATTTATATTTAAAAATTTTATAAACAAAGAGTACTAAAGTAGCAAGACTGTTATTCTTAAGTAAGGCAGCTCAAGGTCACCGACCAGAATATATTTGCATATCTATGTTAAGGGAGAATGAATAATCTATGCAAATCTACTGCCAGTGGCTCTTTCTCTGAGGCAAATATTTTCCCAAAGCAATAAGAGGAAAACATTCTTTTATATTCCAAATAAAAGAAAAGAATAATGCCCTGGGATTCCACTATGGGTGGAATTTTTATGGGATTTTACCATGACAGGGTCCCTATTATTCAGTAAGCAATTGGGAGAGGGGGTAGAGAATAAAACCATTCTAGGTATTTCTCCCCGAAGAGATTTAAACAAAGGAATTGGTTAAGCCTGTTAGAAAGTCTGGAGAGTAAGAAAAGTTTACTCAGTGAGTAGTGACTACTACCATTTCTAGATTGGGAAACTAAACCATTAAGCAGAGGCTAAGGGTATATTTGTTCTTGGAGCCCAGCTGTCTGAGGTGGAGCCCAGGATCCTTGCAAGTGCAGTCTGCTGTCGGAGTCACTATTGCTTCCTCTTCTCTGGAATTTCACTACTAATGCTGCCTGTGTCACCATACCATTGCTACGTCCATTCTCTCATCACTTTGGGCAGTGCTGGAACTGGTGCAAACAACTGCTTTTTCAACTGTTCATAGTCATATCCCTCTTCCTCTTGCCTTTTAATCTCCCTCCATTGGCAAAATCTGAGCAAAATCAACTGGTAAATATAGATTACAGAATCCAAGCACTTTACAACACACAGCAGAGCACTGAAGTGTGAGAATAAGAGGTTTGAGAACAAATAAGTAACCAAAAAAGTTGCAAGAAAGTTGCATTGCGTGGGTCCTAAAAGTTATGGGTCCAAGATGTTATAGAGGGAATGGCCTGAAAAAAAATGGAAAAAATGTTTTCTGTCTCCCCACTTTGGGGGAACTGAAAAACTGGCGTCCACGCCTCAGCTCAGTGGTGGAAGGAGCAGGGAAAGTTTCCTGTTCTTTGTGCCACAAGCGGCAGCTCAAGGGAATCCTTGGGTCAGAGGTCACAGGATCTTCTTAACTGAAGAGAGGAATAATCCAGGGGGAGGTCATTAGACTGTTTTAGCCAAAGATGGGATAAATCTGGGCAGAGGCCACGAGATTGTCTTAGGCCAAAATGGGATTATGAGATTGAAACCTTTAAAAGCTCTGTGCTTCTGCTCAGAAGCAGGAATTTGCATTTTGAGACCATTGTCTGCCATTTTCCTCTTTTGCAGGCAATGTAATAAACTTCTCTTTTGTTCCCTCAAACTGCTTGTCTCTCTTTCTGCAGCTTCAAGGAGACAAGTGCTAAACTTCTGGTAACAAAGACATTCTGTCACCTTTCCAAGAAGGGTCTCTAATAGAGACTCACTGGTAAACTTCTAAGCAGTCCCTTGACAATCTTCTACCTCAGACACTGAGGGAGCCCATGCAGTATCAGGGGACTAGGAAACTCAAAGATTCCCATCTTCAGGCAAGGGATAATGAACAAAAGCAGTACCGGTGCTGTGTAAACACTGTTTTTGTGAGTGCACTGCATAATAGGAAAAGGACATGTAAAATCTTCTGGACTTTTTCTCTTGGGGCCCTAAAACTTCTGTCTCATTAAGATTAAAATGATCAAAGTGCTATCCTATCCAGGAATGAAAGTCATCCTTACATTCAGAACCCAAGAATAGTATGCTATTCCTATTAGGACAATGTGGATGGAGAGAGTAAGGTATAATATCAAGTACTATCCCTAAATAGAGTGTTACAAGGGTGGACAGCCTGGAGAAATAAACTAAAACCAAACAAATGAGAATGAGCAAAGACTATTCAGAGATTGCTATAACATGGGAATCAACCACTATCATTTGTGCATTTGGCAGAGACTCAAAGGCAGGCAGAAGAGTAGGAAAGTTTTATAGTATAAAAAAGGGAAAGTGGCTTGGCACCCTAGCTCAAAAGTAGGGCGCCAGCCACATACACCAAAGCTGGCAGGTTCAAGCCCAACCTGGGCCTGCTAAACAACAATGACAACTGCAACAAAAAAATAGCCAGGCATTGTGGCAGGCACCTGTAGTCCCAGCTACTTCAGAGGCTGAGGCAAGAGAATAGCTTAATCCCAAGCATTTGAGGTTGCTGTGAGCTGTGTCACCATGGCACTCGACTGAGGGTGACATAGTAAGACTCTGTCTCAAAAAAAAAAGGAAAGCTTCAGCTAAACCCCAATTAGAGCATGTTGGCCTGGGGAAGCTGTGGGCAGACAAACTATAAGTGAGGAATCCTATGTAATTAGTTAGAGTTACATATTTAGTTTTCTCTAATTGGTCCTAAGTTGGAAGCAGGACAAAATTTCGGGAAGCTACCAGTTATTAATCAAGTCCTGACTATCTTGGCTTATTGTCACAGGGAAAAACTGTTCGACCTTTTAGACTATCATTAGAGATAGCAGTCTGACTTCCTATACGTCTGACTTAGAGCAGACTTTTTTCTGTAGTGGAAGCAATTAGTTTCCTCAACTGGTTGTTGCATGTTGTCAGTGAAGGCAGGAAAAACTTTTCTCTACCTTCTTGTATTATGAACCTAGGAGCTGCAAATTAAGCTGACAAATGATTGATTAATAGGGGAAAAATAAATAATTGTATTTGATGTTAATATTTTTACATGGCACAAAGAGCTTTACAGAGAAGTGGTGAAAAACCTCAAGGATGTGGTTTGACTCAGGAGCTTATATACCATTTTAACAAAAGGAGATAAATTGTGGAGTTGTGACTAGATGACAAATAGGTATTTGGGTTTCTAGGGGTATTAAATTGTGTGGAATTGACTAGAAAATACCTAGGGAAAGCTAATAGAAGATAATAGTTATACTAGTAAGGTTTTTGGGGTACAGATTCATGTTGGCATCAACTCTCCATTTCCAATGATAAGAATGTTTTCTTCCTGGTATGGGAAAGTAACTTTCTCTTGGAAAATGTATGCTCTGCTTCTGGGTAGAAAGGGGAAGGGTACAGGTGGTCCCTGTGGCTCAAGGAGTAGGGCGCCAGCCCCATATACCAGAGGTGGTGGGTTCAAACCCAGTTCTGGCCAAAAACTGAAAAAAAAAAAAAAAAAACCCAGAAAGGGGGAAGGTAGAAGGCAGTTGCTATTTCTCTAAGCTTGTAATTCAAAATAATCAACATGCCAAAGCACCATATTTTGAGATGTCATGCTCTGATTTCCTTCATGGGTCAGAGATATGTTTTTATATATGGCCTGGCCAATGTTCATTGCTGATGCAGAATTGAGATCACACTCCTTCTAACACAGACAACTCTGTGAAGCATGCTGCAGAATGAGGAGGCAACAGGAATTTACTTACTTCATGGTAGTTAATAATTCTTTTGAACAACACTGTGGCCATGTTGAATGGTAGTTATAGAAAAGCAATGTAACCAACTAATTTTCCCCAGGTATGAAGGGAAAATATTACAGTTGCTTTGCAGTTCTGCAAGGGATACTTGAATTTCCCACGTTAATACTTGATACCCTATATGCATCACCAATGGGGTAGAATTTCAAACTTGAAAAAACAATGGAGAATTTTAGCCAATTATTTTGGAGAAGGAATGCTTTCTCTGTAATTGGGCTCTTAGGCTAGATATTTTCAGAAGCATATCTTAAGCAAGAGATATAAATGTGAGTAGTTTGAGAGGTCATCATAGGAAGCATTGACAGTAGAGGGGGAAGTGAAAGGAAGGTGAAAGAATCCTAGGTCAATTAGGTTAATTAGCAAGTTACTGCTGGGGGCAGTGAGGCTCAACCTTGTAGAGAACCTCTAGGAGTCGTCCCCCCTGAGGAGGAGAGAAAGCTGGGATATCTGTCCTCTATTTTCTTTATTAATCCTTAGTTTATAGTTGCTCCCTGAGGGGGTGAACTCTTCAGCACTTCAAACTTGGTCTGCATCTGGGCTGAGAGAATGCCCTCAGGCAGACTCACATGCTATCCTTAGGACACTGTCTCCTTGCTTAGAAACAGTATTGCAAGGATATGATCATGGTACTGACAGCATCTTCCACACTAGCCCTGAAAATAAAGACCCTGATTCCCTATAAAATATTAAGATGTAAAAGAATCCAAAAGTACATTATAGCACTTGTTCATATCACCTGCCTTCTTTCTCCCTTCCCTGTAGACATATATTTAATAAATACCAAAAAATGTGCCATTCATCTGACTCATTTTTCATTTATACCCCATATCAGGTTCTGACCTGTTCTTTCAGAATTGTTAGTAACTGAGCTTAAAGTCTCCCCTTCAGTAGGCACCAAGGCATTAATCTTTCATTGGCTTTTAACTACCACACCAAAAAAAAAAAAAAAAAAAAAAAAAAAAATGGACCCTAGCCCTAGGCTGAAGTGGAACTCTACCCGTGGCTTTGGGGGAGCTGAAGAGGAGATAGATGAATAGACTGCTAGTAAAACTGATGATTTTACAAAGCTGTTAATTAAACAAAAAGGCAGAGCTCAGGCAGTGATGCTATGCAGACCAATTCCTAAGAGGCCACAGACCATTACCAAAGGTCAGGGGGTTGGAGACCTCAGCGTTAAGGCATTGTGGTTAAGCACTTGGGCTCAAGCAAGAGGCAGATTGGGTTACTAACTTTGCTTCCTTCTTACTAGCTGCATCATGGTAAGAATGTTACTTAATTTCTCTAAACCCAATTCCACATCTGTTCATTTTTATTATTTATTTGTTTATTTATTTTTTTAGAAACAGAGTCTCACTCTGTTGCCCTCGGTAAAGCGCAGTGACGTCACAGCTCACAGCAACCACTAGCTCTTGGGCTTAGGCAATTCTCTTGCCTCAGCCTCCTGAGTAGCTGGGACTCACCCCAATGTCCTGGCTATTTTTTGTTCAGTTTGGCTGGGGCCAGGTTCAAACCCTCCACCGTTGGTATATGGAGCTGGTGCTCTACCCACTGAGCCACACGTGCTGCCCAGGACCTAGCTCTTTAGATCATTTTGCATGCAATCCACAGCAGGAATCTTTGTCTAAGATAGCTAATGAAGCTCCAAAAATCATGTCCTCATTCCAACCATCAGGAAAGAGAAAAGAGAAAAGTAGGATTTGTTCATTCTCTTAAAAAATATTTCCTGGAAAACACACAGAGCTACAAGTGAAAAGTATACTCTGTAAAGTATACGCTTTATTTCAGGCAGTCTGTGTCCAGCTAAAACTTGGGAGAGGGAGAAAGAACATCAGAGGACAAGAACAGTCCTTGCCACAGTCTTCATAAAGACAGCCTCCCTGGGCTCAGCGCCCGTACTTCAGTGATTAGGGCGCTGGCCACATTCAGTGGGGCTGGTGGGTTCAAACCTGGCCCCGGCCCACTAAACAATAACGACAACAATAACAAAAAAACAGCGGGGCGTTGTGATGTGTGCCTGTAGTCCCAGCTCCTGGGAGGCTGAAGCAAGAGACTCGCTTAAGCCCGAGAGTTTGAGGTTGCTGTGAGCTGTGACACCACAGCATTCTACTGAGGGTGACATAGTGAGACTCGGTCTCAAAAAAAAAAAAAAGAAAGACAGCCTCCTTGGAAGAGAGGACTCCAAAATTTCATCTTCTTACTGCCTTAGCTTCTAATTCTGGAAATTCTAGGCAATATCCAGTCATCTCCATCTTATCTAGATGTAGTGGCTCTACTAGACCAGAAACTCATAAGCCAAAAGTTAGTTGTCTTACCTCCTCACTCATACTTAATAAGTTTTATAATGGAGAAACAGGAAGAGAACAACCTTAGTTAAAATTTCAATTGGATAAAAGAAAAATAGGAAACATACAGCACTCACTGGCACTGTTCCGTAGAAATTACCAAACCCCGCTGAGCAGTAATTGCAGAGACTCCCAGCACTGAGCATGGAGTTCTTTGATCAGCGCACCAGGTAGCCCTTGATTCTGCTGTGAGGAACTTTTTCATTTACGGTCCTTGTTAGGGACTGAATTGTGTCCTATCTAAAATTTATATGTGGAAGCCCTAAACCCTAATGTGACAGTTTTTGGAGATGGAGTCTTTAAGGAGGTAATTTAGGTTAAATAGGGTCATAAGAGTGGGGCCCTAACCCACTATGATTGGTATCCTTATAAGAAGAGGAAGAGAAGCTCAACTTCCATAGCTCAGGGGTTAGGGTACTGGCCACATATACTGGGGCTGGCGGTTTGAACCTGGCCCTAGCCTGCTAAACAACAATGACAACTGTAATAACAACAATAACAAAAATAGCTGGGCATTGTGGTGGATGCCTGTAGTCCCAGCTACTTGGGAGGCTGAGGCAAGAGAATCGCTTAAGCCCAGGTGTTGGAGGTTGCTGTGAGCTATGATGCTACAGCACTCTACTGATGGTGACATAGTGAGACTCTGTCTCAAAAAAAAAAAAAAAAAGAAAAGGAAAGAAAAGGAAGACATACCAGAGATGCACATGCACAGAGGAGAGGCCATGTAAAGACAAAACAAGAAGGTGGCCATCTGCAAGCCAAGGAGAGAGACCCTAGGAGAAACTAAACCTGATGATAACTTGATTTTGAACTTTTAGCCTCCAGAACCATGAGAAAATAAATTACTGTTGTATAAACCACCAATCTGTGGGTATTTTGTTACAGCAGCCACAGAAGACTAACTTATGATAGTTCCTCATGGTTCCTCCTTGAGCAGCATCTTCCATGACCATGTCTGAGATTGGCTTTGGAGAGTGATGCATTTCTTGGGAGATGCACTGTTCAGCCCATTTCCTTTTTTGTACAGGCTTGGGGATTGCATTAGGGATTGAATAGTCATAGATTTTTATAGGCATATAATTCTTTCAAGTAGGAATTCCTTTTTATTTACTTTGTCAATTCCCTGTCCTTATACTCACAGCCAAAGATGATGTCTAGGCATAGTTCTTTTCTTTTCTTTTCTTTTTTTTCTTTTTCAAAGTCTGAAGACTGGTATTTTACTTATTGGTTATAGGACTCTGTCTATCACTTAACTCTCAATTTAATGATAATTACCCTGAAGTCATTTGAAACAGACTTGGGTGGAAGAAAAATATCTTTAATCTACTCTTTGCCAGCAAGTTAATGCTTTTGTATGCAGAAGCACTAGTTTTCTATCTTGCTAAGGTTGTAGGCTTTTAGCCACTGCTTGTAACTGGTTCAGTTTAGGGTGCAAAAGCAGTTGCCCTTTTATCACTGCAGTGGTTCAAATTGTCAATTGGGTTGTGCGCCTCAGACAGCACTCCTTTTAGCAAAGCTATAGTCCCTACCATTCTCTACTCTCTGCTGCCTTTTCCTTACCTATAAGGCTTTCTGAAAGCATGAAGCACCAATACCCACAAAAACCGTCAATGTTTCCTATCATTTCCTTTAAAGCCATAACTTCTGTCAACATGTGGTCATCTCCTTTTCATGCTAAAGCAGTTAAATGTTTGTCACCAAATTACCAGCCTGCCATACATGAGCTGTCACCCAAGTCCAGTACCATATTTTTAGTTTTTATCATATTCGATATAGTACCCCTCTTCCAAGTACTTAATTCTGTGCCTATTAGGAATCTATTTAGCATGAAACATAGAAACTTTGAGACAGTCAATATTTAAAAAAGATGTAAGTTTCTCTTTAATGTATGGGTAATTTGAAAGTATAAAGCAGAGCCTGAAACAGTTCCACAGTCCTCAAGGACTCAGTCTTTTTCTATCCTATCACTTTTCCATCCTAAAAGATCTTCCTCAAATTTTGCTGAAGCTTCTAGTCAATAGAAAGAACAAAGGTGTGAAGACCATGCCACCTCCCTTATTTAAGAATAATTTTCCAAAAGTGTATTACAAGATCCTTTTGCTTACACTTACTGGTTAGAACATAATCCTGTGGCCATAGCTAGCTGAAAAGGATGTTTTCAGCCAGTTGTGGAAATATAGCATAATTGGCAACCTATTAAGAGGAAGAGGGTTAAAAAAAAAAAAAAAAAAAAAAGGATACTCTGCACTCTGCTCTTTGAGTATATTGCCCAGAAAAAATACTCACCAATTCTAGTTGTGTCTTATTTCTGTGCCATTTCTTATTACCCACCTGCAAGAATGGCTAGAAAATGAGTCCTTTATACTAGAGAGCCAAATACCCAAGTGAAAATTGAAGGTTATTTGGTGACAAATAATAGTCTTGGCACTAGCAGGAGAATCACATGGTACAGTATCTATCCTAATGTCAACAACTTGATAACTATTAACTTTTATTTGTGTCAAAATGTAGCCAAGGAAAGACCCTATATAATCAGTTCTTTGTTCTCTCACTCTGACTTGGATAACTCTTTTTCTTTATTTTCTTTTTCTTTCTTTCTTTCTTTTTTCATAATTTTTTTTTTCTTTATAGAGACAGGGTCTCATTTTTTATTTTTTTTAATTTCCTTGCTTATTTTTTATTTTTATTTCTTTGCTTTGATGTTGTTGTTATTGTTGTTGTTGTTGTGACAGACTCCCACTCTATGCCCCTGAGCAGAGTGCAATGGCATCATAACTCATTGCAACCTCAGACTCGGATTGTGGGCATCCTGCTGCCTCAGCCTCAGAAGCTGTTGGGATTACAGGTGCTCGCTGCAGCACCCAGCTGGGTCTTTCCATTTTTTTCATATGTCAGGGTCTGACTCTCGTTCAAGCAAGTCTCGAACTCCTGAGACAAGCAATTCTCCCTTCTCAGCCTCCCACAGTGCTGGGATTACAGGCATGAGCCACCGCGCCCAGCCAGGGTCTCATTCTTGCTCAGGCTAGTCTTGAACAGACATCCTCATGCCTTGGCCTCCCAGAGTGCTAAAATTACAGGCATGAGTCACCTAGCCTGGTTGGTAAATTTTTTTTTTTTTTTTTTTGGTTGTTGTTGTTGTTGCAGTTTTTGGCCAGGGCTGGGTTTGAACCCATCACCTCTGGTATGTGGGGCTGGCACCCTACTCCCTGAGCCACAGGTGCTGCCCCAGGCAACTCTTTTTCTTAATAGACTTTTTATTTTTTGTTTTGTTTTGTTTGAGACAAAGTCTCACTCTGTTGACCCAGGCTAGAGTGCCCTGGCATTAGCCTAGCTCACAGCAACCTCAGACTCCTAGGCTCAAGGAATTTTCCTGCCTCAGCCTTGAGAGTAGCTGGGATTTCAGTTGCCCACCACAATGCCTGACCAATTTTTCTGTTTTTAGTAGAGATGGGGTCTTTCTCTTGCTCAGACTGGCCTCAAATTCCTGAGCTCAAGTGATCCTCCTTCCTTGGCCTCCCAGAGTGCTAGGATTACAGGTATGAGCCACTACACTCAGCCTAGATGTTATTTTTTTTTTAGAACAATTGTAGGTTCACAGCAAAAATGAACAGAAAGTACTGAGTTTCCGTGTACCTGCTGCTCCCATATATGCACAGATTTCTTTACCTCCAATGGATAACTTTTTATATTAACCATATAGAAGTGAAATCTAACCTTCCGTTTCTTAACCCATTTGTGCCTTATGTTTCATTATTGGAATGGTAGTGACATAGGAGTTATTTATATCCTACTACTCAAGGTCATTGATGAGGTTCGATTTTGTACACGTCTGCCTCCTGAGGGTACATGTTAATCGCCTGGGTCACAGAGTTAGTCACTGCTGCAGATATTAGCATGCTGGGCGTTTGTCAAAAGGTCATGTAAAAAATTCAAAAATTTCAACCTTTGGTATAAATGGGTTAATAGTTCTTCATTGTCATCAACAGCCCAAAAGCTCAGCTGACATTCTGAGTATGAAGCTATTTCAGTACAACTTAAAAAAACTCCTCAGGCATTAATCATATACATGTAGAAAGCTGGAGAGGACTTTTTAAAGAATAAAATCAATGTGCTTTGTACTTTCTTAAGTTTAGTTTATTAGCATATTTCATGAATGCTAAACAAATAAAAGCCAAGTACAGATCAATAGTGTATTTGTTGTACCTCTGAGGGTGTGTGCAGTACGAACAAATATATTCTATATGCTAATTATTTTATTTTATTTTATTTTTTGGGGGGAGCAAATAAAAATATTGGATTAATAATAAAAGAACAACATGCTAACTTGATCAATTTTTTGCTAATGGTAGAACAGAAGATTTAGGGATTCTCAACTTACTATAATCCTAGGATTATTCAGGATTATTTTACTCAGTCAAGAAATGTATAATCAGACAAGTAACATTTCAGAGCCCATGGAAGTTTTTCCTATTTACTACTCTGCTCCTCAAATAAGTACTCTTCCCTGTTCCTTCACACCTGAAGAAATTTCTTTGAAAAGAGATAAAGCCTTTTTATTTCACCCAGATGTCAAAGAAAAGTATAAAGATAGTTAAAGACCACAGATTAGTGAAAAAGTGTTTACTATCTTAAGCACGAGGTAGGCTCTTGGGAATGGGGCTTTGGAAAGGGAAAATGTTTCTGAAATCAAATTAGGGTAAACTATATTCCATGTTAGGAAAGCAAAGTCTCTGAGTGGCGTCATTGGCTACTGATTTCTGGGTTTACCAGTTGTGTAAGCACAGAGCTGGTTCAGAGCTGTCTAGTGTGTACAATTGGTGCCGTCTCAGGATTACGTCATCTCCTCTCATGTTCTGCTGAGTACATGAAGACTCTCCTTAGATTACAGTGTCCCCCTTTCATTTGATATGAATCAGTAATATTTTATTCAGTCAAGTCTGAATGAGGGTCAGCAGGGTAGGTGCCTAGGTCTTTTGAGTGAAGGTTTATCAGAAGTACAAGACAAAGGCAATTAAGTCTGGGAGTGGAAGAATAATGAGAGTAAGTTTCAGTCAAGTATAAATAACTAATTATAGATCCTGTCATATTTTGCTTAGAAGAAACACAAGCAAGAACTTAATGAGATGTTTATAATTTATATTGTAAGTTAGCCAATGGCAATTGTAGAGGATTGTGTGGTAGTGACTAAACATTCCTAAATAGAAACCAGAAGAATATTAGAATATCTCATTATCTCATTAGAATGTCTCATTCAGGTAGAGATATCTCTCCTTTGGGTTGCCATGTTGCCTGAATTCTGCCACTAGTCTTTCCTTTACCCCCTTATGTATTTTTGGTGTTTAAGAATCTACTTTTAAACTATAATTTAGAGAGGAATAACACTACTAGAGATTTGCGAACTGAGAAGGATTCAGAAAAATACAAGATGTTGGAGAATAGGGGAACATGAAAGGGAGGAAAGCATTAGAAAAGAGACAATATAGGCTTTACCTACTTCATGATTCAATCCACAGCTCTCCTAGGAGTTAAATTGCTGTCTGATTTACTAAATTTACTTTGCTACAAAATCACACAAAGCATTATTTTTACTCATGCCTATAATCCCAGCAACTCAGAAGGCTGAGGCGAGAGGATAACTTGAAGCTAAGAGTTTGAGAATAGCCTGAACAACATAGTGAGATCCTGTCTCTTTAAGAAAACAAAGGGAAGAAATTAAAAATTAGCTTGGCATGGGGCACATGCCTATAGACCCAGCTACTCAGGAGGCTGGGGCAGAAGGATCACTTGAGCCCAGGAATTTGAGGCTGCAGTGAACTATGATTGCACCACTGAACTCCAGAGTAGGTGACAGAGCAAAATGACTTCAATTCTTAAAGAAAAAAAAAAATTATCCTTTTTATTTTGTTCAGATAGCAGGTAGTATTCATAATACTGGAGTATTGTCTTTAGTCACAGAAGAACAAGGGCTTTTTTGACTTCAATCCAAGTTGACCCCTTTTTCCCAAAGGGAACTCCTCTTCTGGGTAGGTACTTGTAACCCAATTCAATTTATGAAAAGTTTATAAAGCAAAATTCTCATATTCCTGGGCACAATTTTCCAAAATCAGCATTCTTTAGTTCCTTTTAACTTTAAAAATATTTTTTGTGCTTTCTGAAACTCAAATTCTTAAAAAATTGCAAATTTCCTCCTAATCCTATTTCTTTATAGGGTGCTAGGCCTTTATATATACTCTTCTTCTAAATAACAAAATTTATAATTCTAAATTTCTTTTTTTATTTATTTTTTCCTTTTTTGCAGATACAGTCTCATATTATCTCCTGGGCTAGAATACAGTTATTGTAGCTCACTGCAATGTCAAACTCCTGGGTTCAAGCCATCCTTCTCTTTCAGCCTCCCAAATAGCTAGGACCACAGGCATGGGCCACCACACCTGCCTAGTATATTTTGTAGAAATGGAGTCTCCCTCTTGCTTAGGTTGCTCTCAAACTCCTGGCCTCAAGGGATCTTCTGATTTTGACCTTCCAGAGTGCTAGAATTACAGGTGTGAGCCACTATGGTGGCTCACAATTTAAAATTTCATCTGCGGTTGAGCTTCTTTCATATACTCTTTCCAAAAGAAGGTTACTAACTCACTAGAGATTATATTGGTCTCCATTTTGCACAAAAGATTCTGCCTGGGCAAGAAAAAGTTCTTGGGGTTCTGAAACATGTAAATTGTTGCTTGCACCTAATGGACACTTATTGTTGCACCAGAATTTACATCTAAATATGGAGCAAGAGAATGACACAAAAGGAAAACTTCAGGCAGGTGGTGCCTGTGGCTCAGTGGTTAGGGCGCCAGCCCCATATACCACAAAGTGTGGTGGGTTCAAACCTGGACCCGGCCAAACTGCAACAAAAAAATAGCTGGGCCTTGTGGCTGGTGCCTGTAGTCCTAGCTACTCGGGAAGCTGAGGCAAGAGAATCACCTAAGCCCAGATGTTGGAGGTTGCTGTGAGCTGTGTGACACCACAGCATTCTACCGAGGGTGAGACTCTGACTTTAAAAAAAAAAAAAAAAAAAAAGGAAAACTTTACCTTTTCCTTCTTTGTAAAAGTAAGGGGAAATATTCTAAAATTCTTTTCCACCTGTCCTTTACTTAGTCAGAGACTGGGTTAGAGAACATTGCAACTTCCCTTTTTTCTGTCATGGTTTTTCACGCTCATTTGGTTCCTGGTGGTGGTAATTAACAACAAAAATCTTGAAGTGAAAACAAAAAACCCCCACCAAAATCAAACCTATTGTTGGCTTATCTTTAGAGCCTGAAAAAAAGTGAAGGATGAGGATTCAGGGGAGGACCCCAGTAACAAAAAGATACAATAACCAGAGAAAATCAGTTTATTAGCACATACAGTGCACATCATGAAGTAGAAACTTCAATGAAAAGTAACTCAAAATGCATCTTCAACAAAGAACAATTGAGAGAATGGACAGGAGAATGGACAGGACAAAGGGAAGTGGTTTTAGGTTTCCAAGGGTGGGAACCGTGGGAAAGTAAATACCTGGGAAGAAACTAATGAAGTAAGGTGTGTTTGCAGATTCCTCTAGTGCTGCCTCTGGGCTGACAGTACGGTAGAGTCGTCCCCAGTAAAAGAGAATTTATATCCAGTTTTCAAGGCAGCAAAGCAGGAGGATAGAGGGAACTTTTTTCTGTTGGCTGCTTCTTAATTACCTTCAGCTCAAAAAGGATTTTTATTCTTTCTTTATTCTTCAAAAAGACCGTGTTTTCAGACTAGAAGAGGACCATAGGAGTCACATACACAACAGTAGCCCCTGAAGGTGAAGAAGGCTCCAGCCTACACAGCAAGGCAGGAATGAGACACAGGCTGGCACAGAGACAGGGCCCTTGGCTGAGCAGTCCCATGGCCCATGTGTGGTTTCTCGACTAACTGTCATAACAGTCTGAGTTTATTATCTCTGGTCATTAGTCTTGTATTTATCTCCCTAAGCATTCACATAGCCACTGAAGTTGAGGGAGCTGCAGTCAGTGATTGCCTCCTCACTCAAACTGGGCCAGCTAATCTCTGAAGAGGACACGTTTTCCTGATTCCAACAGCTCCCAGAAAGAACTCTTCCCTCATTTTTCAAGGTCTCTTTATTAGCTGTATTTGGGTGGGTGCTTAGCAACCTCCACTATCAGGTCTCTTTTATCATTTCATGCTAACAGGAGCTTCCTGGGGATGGGGGGCAATGATAGAAAATAGAAGAAAAGTAATAGACTTAGCCCATTTCCCCTAGTATATTTTGTGCATGTAAATTCCTACTTTTATGGGCATTTTATAGGCTTCTTTAGTTTATATATATATAAACATACAACAGAAGCGATGCTAGTTGTATATGTAGTAGTAGATCATATGTTTTATGGAGCTTTTTATTTGTTTCGTTTGGGGTTTTTTTTTTTGAGACAGAGTTCTCACTCCACTGCCCTGGGTAGAGCGGTATGGTGCCATAGCTCACAGCAGCCTCAAAATCTTGAGCTAGAGCAATCCTCTTGCCCCAGGCTTCTGAGTAGCTGGGACTACAGGTGCCTGCCATTCTAGAGGTTTTTATAATGCTAAAGCCACTCAGGTCTGATAATGAGTTCACTGGCACTCATTGTTAGAGCACAAGAATTTTCAGTTCCTGACAATTCTTGACTGCAGGATAGGAAGAGTATTGATTTTTAGTTCATGTTGTCCTGTCATTGCTGTTTTAAATCTTCAAAGAGGGTCAAAACCTTCTTGTTTCAATTTGCTGACTTTGAGGAATCAATTGGCAAATATTCGTATAACCGCACTTCTTACAATATACTTTGTGAAAGTAAGCTAGGCAAAAGGCAAGTTTCCTGATTTCAAGTGACTTAAAGTCTGGTTAGGAAGATAGGATTTGAGGGATTCTATTGGCCTTTGGTTGCTAGGATTAATCTAGCCTTTGTAGCAGCAGTGGTTCTCTGCTGTCTGCCCTTATGTAGAACTTTCACACAGAAACTGACTTTCTCACAGATAAAAAGAAACACTCTGCTTTAGACAAAGATTATTTGTTTACTAGTATAAAGAAACAAGTAAGACAGTATAATATGCAAAAAAAAATTACTGGATATACTTTCAATAAAATGCTATAATGCTATCTGATAGTTTAGGAATATTCACTTTTGTCTTTGCCTAGACAGTTTTACAACTCTTCCTTGGGGGGGGGGCGCGCCCCCCCCCCCCCCGCCGGGCGCGGCGAAAGACGTCGAGTATAATGTAGGGGTGATGCGAAGGG